>CAUYPK010007583.1:0-16861 GCA_963574355.1 Loris lydekkerianus | reverse complement strand
TTGAACAGAAACTTCTCTGATGAAGACAGACTCATGGTCTACAAACACATGAACAAATGCTCATCATTCTTAATCATCATAGAAATTCTAATCAAAATCACTTTGAGATATCATCTAACTCCAGTAAGATTAGCCTACATTACAAAATTCCAAAACTGGATGTCAGCGTGGATGTGGAGAGAAGGGAATGCTTCTACACTGCTGGTGGGAATGCAAGCTAATACAACCTTTTTGGAAAGAAGTTTGGAGAACACTCAAGGAACTAAAAGTAGATCTACTATTTGATCCTGCAATTCCTCTACTAGGTATAGACCCAGATGATCAAAAACTATTTTACAACAAAGACATTTGCACAAGAATGTTTATTGCAGCCCAATTCATAATAGCCAAGACATGGAAACAGCCCAAGTATCACATCAACCTATGAATGGATTAACAAATTGTGGTATATGTACACCATGGAATACTAAGAAGCCATAAAAAAGATGGAGACTTCACATCTTTTATCTTTACTTGGATGGAACTGGAACATATTCTTAAAGTATCTCAAGAATGGAAAAAAAAAGTATCCAATGTACTCAATAGTACTATGAAAACAATATATAATCACCTATGCACGCAAATAAATGGAAAAACATAACTGTTGTCCAGAAAGTAAAAGGGAAGAGGAGAGAGAGGGGAGGGGAGGTGGGCCATGGGAGGAGAGAGGGTATTTGGGGGGACCTCACCTAATGTGTATGATGCAATGGTACATTTCAAAACTATTAAGAAATGAGTATAATTATGATGGATGTGTTACTTAGTTCAATGTAAGCATTTCACATTGTATATCGAAGCAGTACCCTGAATCCCATAAATGCATCAATGTACAAAGTTATGATTAAAAAAAAGAAAGAAAGAAAACCATAGTCCAATATCATTGATTAACACAGGTATAAAAATCCTCAATAGAATACTGGTAAACTATGTTCAACAGCACATTAAAAGGATCATTCACCATGGTCAAGTGAGTTTGTCCCTGAGATGTAAGCTTGGTTTTAACATATGCAAATTAATAAATGTGATCTTCTATATTAGTAGAACAAAGGACCAAAACCACAGAAAAAGCATTTAAGAAAATTCAACATATTTTTATGATAAAATTTACAACCAATTGGGTATAGAAGGATGTTCCTCAACACAGTGAAGGTCATATACATGGTATATGTATATGTATAGGTCATATACATAGGAGCCCACAGCTAACATCATACTCAATAATGAAAAGTTGACAGCTCTTCTTCAAAGATCAGGAACAAGATGAGGATTTGAACTCTCACCACTTCCGTTCAATGCAGTACTGAAAGTTGTAGACAGAGCAATTAGACAAGAGAAAGAAATATTAATAAAAAGCATTAAAACAGGAAAAGATGAAGTGCAGTTATTTCTGTTTGTTAATAATGTGGTCTTATATACAGAAAATCCTAAAGACTCCACCAAAAAATTGTTAAAGTTGATAAACAAATTCAGTAAAGTTGTAGGACAGAACATCAACTTGCAAAACTCAGTAGGGTTTCTTTACATTAACAATGAACTACCTGAAAAAGAAATGAAGAAAACAATTCTATTTATAATAACATCAAAAAAAATAAAATACTTAGGAGAGTCTTAACCAAGAAAGTGAAAGTTCTTTCTACTGAAAACTATAAAACATTGATGAAAGAAATTGAAGATGACAGAAATAAATGAAAAGATATTCCATGTTCATGGACGAATCAATATTATTAAAATGTCCATGCTATTCAAAGCAATTGACAGATTCAATGTAATCCCAATCAAAATTACAATGTCATTCTTCACAGGAATAAAAAAAATCCTAAAATTCATATTCATCCTCAATTCACAAAAGACCTCAAATAGTCAAAGCTAACTTTACCAAAAAGAACAAAGTAGGATCCATCATGCTACTGAATTTGAAACTATATTACAAAGCTGAAATGATCAAAATAGCAGGGTACTGGCATAAAAACAGATGATAAATCAATAGAATAGGATAGGGAGACCAGAAATAAACCCACACATCTAGAGTCAATTGATTTTCAACAAAGGCAACAAGAACACATAATGGAGAAAGAACAGTCTCTTCAATAAATGGCACTGGAAAAAACTGGATAGCCATATACAGAATGAAAATGGCCCCTATCTCAACTCTTAAATAAGAGTCAACTCAAAATGGATTAAATATTTGAATGCAAGACCTGAAACTATGAAACTACTTGAAAAAAATATAGAGGGAAAGTTTCATTATATTGATCTGGGCAGCAAATTTCTTGGATATGACCCCCAAAGCAGAGGCTACAAAAATGAAAATAGGTGAAGGGGATTGTATCAAACTTAAAAGTTTCTGTACAGCAAAGAAAACGCTTAGTAAGAGTGAAGAGGCCACCAAAAGAGTGAAAGAAAATATTTGCAAATCATACCTCAAATAAGGAATTAATATTCAAAATACTCAAGGAACTCAAACTACTCAATAATAAGAAAACAAGTAACCCTATTTTAAAATGGGCAAAAGATTTGAACAGAAATTTGTCAAAGGGCAATAGATTATGAAAAAAAACTCAACATCTCTAATCATAAATAATATGCAAATTAAAATCATAATGAGATTCATCTCTCACACCAATTAGATTAGCTAGTATTAGAAAAATAAAAGATACATGTTGGTGAGGATGTAGAAATAAGAGAATACTTATACACTGTTGGTGGTATTGTATAAACTTACTGCAGCCATTTGGAAAATAGTATGGCCCTTTCTCAAAAAAACTTAAAATAGAATTACCACAGGATCCAACAGGATACCACAGGATCTACGGGGTTTATACCCAAAAGAATTAAAATCAGTGTGTCAAAGGAATGTCTGCGCTCTGATGTTCATTGCAGCATTATTCATGATAGCCAAGATATACCTAAGTATCCATCAACAGGTGAATGGATTTTAAAAACGTGACATATGTACACAATAGGAAAGATTCAGCATTTAGAAGAACACAGGAGATCCTGTCATTGGCAACAACATGGACGAATCTAGAGGACACTACGTTCAGTGAAATAAGGCAGGCGCAGAGAGACAAACATTGTGTGATCTCCCATGTGGAGTCTGAAAAACTCAAACTCACAGAAGTAGAGGGTAGAATGGTGGTTACCAGACGCTGGGTGCGGTGGTGGAGTAATAGACAAATCCTTTTCTGGAAAAGGGAAGATGTTGATCAATGAGTAAGTTTCAATTAGATACAGGAGGAATTAAGTTGTGGTGATCTATTGCACAGCATGGTGACTATAATTAATGTATATTCAAAAGAGCTAAAAGGGAGGATTTTAAATATTCTTACCACAAAGAAATGACAAGTATTTGAGGTGATGATTATGCTAAATTTAGCCTACTTTGATCATTGCACAATGTATGCATGTATGAAAACATCACATTGAACCTCATAAGTAGTATATGCAATTATTGTCTATTAAAAAATTTAAAAGGCAACGGAATAAATAAAGTTATCTGTATAGAGGGTTATTATTCCCTCTAGCCAACCAATAGGCCTTTTCTTTAATTCTGCTGCTCATAATACGTCACTTGTTTCAGAGGAAAGCAGAGTGTGGTTATGAAATCGAGCCCAGTGCCCGGGATCAATTGAAGAGCAATGGTGCTAGGGCGTCACCTACTGGCCAGATTGCTACAAAGGCCCGGGGAAGGGGCTGCCTTAGCAAAAGAGCAACACTTCTTCAAAAATCAGTGCTTGTAAATTATGTTCCTACATGATGTTAAAAATGGATACAGGGCCCTGTGCATTGGCTTACACCTGTAACCTCAGAACTTTGGGAGGCTAAGGTGGGAGGATCACTTGAGCCCAGGAGTTCAAGGCTGCGGTGAGCTGTGATGCAGCCACTGCACTCCAGCCTTGGTGACAGAGTGAGGTCCTATCTCTAATAAGTAACTAAGTAAGTAGGTAGTTATGTCAGGGACACACATAGACCAAAATGAAACTGAATCTGTGGTAAGGGTAAGGGTTGGATTTAATTAGTCTAATGTCATTTTTCCTCAAGAGGTTTTAACATGTCATCATTCCACAGAGAATGTTGTCTTTTAAATATCATATTTGGCACATGAAAAAGGTATATTATAAACTATAGTAATATGAAGAATACCTGTGAACCACTACCCAGTTCAACCCAAAAAACTATTTAAATGTCATCAGTATGAGAATGAATAAGTAGAGGTAACTGTATATTCATACAGTACATCAGTGAAATGAAGAAACTTTAGCTCCATGCAATGCCATCAATCAATCTTAGAATAATAATATTGATTTTCTTTTAAAAAGTAGGATGGGAGGTAGTGCCTGTGGCTCAGTGAGTAGGGCACCAGTCCTATTTGCCAAGGGTGATGGGTTCAAACCCGGCCCCGGCCCAACTGCAACAACAAAAGATAGCAGGGTGTTGTGGCGGGCACCTGTGCTCCCAGCTGCTTGGGAGGCTGAGGCAAGAGAATCACTCCCAGGAGCTGGAGGTTGCTGTGAGCTGTGATGCCATGGCACTCTACCGAGGGCAGCATAATGAAACTCTGCCTCTAAAAAAAAAAAAAAAGTAGGATATGGAAGTCTATATAGACTATGACACCGTTTTTATAAGACTCACAAACAAGAGAATATTCATTTTCAAGGAAATCTTTCCTTTGATAACTTCAATACTACACACAAGGGGTGTGCTCCAGTGATGATTCCAGCTATAAACATTTTTTTTTTTTTTTTGGTTCCCTCAGAGAAGTCATGTTCAAAATGTGCATGTGTCTTAACCAAAAGCACTTTGGCAGAAGGAAAACTAGAGCATTCCTATAAATATTAACTCACATTTATTTTCTTCCCTATTATCACCAACAAACATTTTGAGACACAGAGTTCAAGAGTACTTACCAAATGCTTGTCACTCGACTCCCTCCTCAAATCCTATCAAGATATTATAATAGGAGAATATAAAAGTGCAAAATGAAAATAAACTAGTAGCATTCAAAGCTAGAAAGACTATTGACATCCCAAAACAGGATGTTGAAGAAAAAGTAACACAGATGAGATTCTCAGTTCTGCAGAGGAGTCTGAGAATCAATCCAGGTGTACCCATCAAGGTTCTCAGTGCTTGTAAATTATGTTCCAAGCAACAGAGGCAGACCTGGGCTCACTGTATCAGAAGAGGATTCAATGAAAGGATATGATGTGGCTCATAGGAAAGCCAGACACCAAGGCTTGGGAAAGATAAGGGACCAAAGCATCTCTAGAGCATCTATGTGTCGCTCTTGTCAGAGACTGGTACTGTGTGAGTTAAGTTCCAACTCCTTTTTCCCTCTTTGCCTGAAGCTAGTGTATAAAGTTACAGAGCAAGAAAGTTGAGCCAGGCTCAGTGGCTCACACCTATAAGGGCTCACACCCTGAGAGGCTGAGGTGGATGGACCACTTGAGCTCAGGAGTTTGAGACCAGCCTGACCAAGAGTTAAGAACCCACCTCTACCAAAAATAGAAAACCTAGCCATGCATGGTGGTGCATACCTGTAGTCCGAGCTATTGGGGAGTCTGAAGCAAGAGGATTGATTGCTCAAGCCCAAGAGTTTGAGGTTGCTGTGAGCTGTAACGCCACAGCACTCTACCCAGGGCAACAGAGTGAGACTCAGTGGAAAGAAAGGAAGGGGAAAGAAGGGAAGGGACGGAGAAAAGAAAGGAAGTTGACAAGCCTAGTGTGGGCCAAGGACCCATTTTAGCTAGAAGGCAAAGCCATGTGACTGAAGTCCCACCAAACTGCATATAATAGGGAGAAGTAATGTTCCGAACCAAGAAATCACATGACCATTCATTGCAACTGAGACTTCAAAAATAATAAGTACAAAAAATTAAAAATAGAGCTACCTATGATCCAATAATTACACTTCTGGATATACACCCAAAAGAATTGAAAGCAGGATTTTGAAGAGATATTTGCATACCCCTGTTTGCAGCTGAGAAGTGGAAGCAACCTAAGTGTCCATCCATGGATTTATGAACAAAATGTGGTTTTATACATACAATGGAATATTACTGAGTCTTACAAAGGAAGGAAATTCTGCCATATGCTATAACATGGATGAACTTTAAAGACAGTATGTTAAGTGAAATAAGCCAGACACAAAAGGAAAAATATTACATGATTGCACCTGTATGAGGTATCTGGAGTTGCTAAACCTATAGAAACAGAAAGTAGAATGATCGCTGCCAGGGACTGGGGAAAGGGGAGAAGGGGAAGTCAGTGTTTAATGGATAACAGCATCATATTTGAAAGATGAAAAAGAGTTTTAGAGATTGGTTCACAGCACTGTGGATATTCTTTACATTACTACAGTGTGTATTTTTAAATGGCAAGGTGGTAAATTTTATGTTATATGGTTTTTACCAGGATAAACAAATATTTAACAAATAATGTACAAGACCTGTCCGGAAAGTATCCAGCCACATATGTCTCTATTTTTCATAGTACATAGCTGGATACTTTCTGGACATCACTTGAAACCATGGAAACCAAGAGTAATCATCTTTTTTTTTTTTTTTTGAGACAGAGTCTCACTTTGTTGCCCTCAGTTGAGTGCCTTGGTGTCATAGCTCATAGCAACCTCCAACTCTTGGTCTCAAGCGATCCTTTTGCCTCAGTTTTTCTATTTTTAATAGAGACAAGGTCTCATTCTTGCTCAAGCTTTTCTCGAACCTGTGAGCTCAAGCAATCCACCCACCTGGGCCTCCCAGAGTGCTAGGATTACAGGCATGAGCCACCATGCCCGGCCAGGAATAATCTTAAAGTGTTACCGAGGACTGGAAGACTTCAAGTTATTAATCTAAGCTTCAATTTCCTCAGGAAAACATTGGTATAATTTTAACCTACTTCATAAGGTACTTTTGAACATTAAATGAGATTAATTCATATCTAGTTCTTAGCACAATGCCTAGCACAGAACAAGGATGTTACAAATATGCAGATTTGGTAAATATTAACGCACTCTAAAGAACAAAAGGTGTGAGGCTGAGGCAGGAGAATTGCTTGATGACAGGTGTTTGAGACTAGCCTGAGGAAGAGCAAGACCCTGTTTCTATGAAAAATAGAAAAATTAGCCAGGCATAGTGGCAGATGCCTGTAGTTCTACCTACTTGGAAGGCTGAGGCAGGAGGATCACTTGAGCCCAGGAATTGGAAGTTGCAATGAGCTGGGCTGATGCCACTGCACTCTACCTAGGCAATAGAATAATACTCTACCTCCCCAAAAAACAAGAACAAAAGGCATATTTGACAGTATGACACAGTATGACACTGTGACTCCATTTACGTAAAAAACAAGTGTGCATGTAAATATGTGTGAGTAATGTAAACATATTTAAACAAGAAGATGGGGAAAATATGGCTCAACCTTTATCAGTAATTCTCCTAGAGAAGCACTTTGGGTTTGGGGTTGTGCAAATAAAGTAGAGAAGGAATCTACTTCTATAAGAAAAAACACAAAACTATTTGAAAAAAAAATTTTTTTTGAGATAGTCTCATTATGTCACCCTCAGTAGAGTGCTGTGGCATCACAGCTCACAGCAACCTCAAATTCTTGGGCTTAAGTGATTCTCTTGCCTCAGCCTCCTGAGTAACTGGGACTACAGGCACTCCCACAACACCCGGCTATTTTTTTTTTTTTCTGTAGTTTTTGGCCGGGTTTGAACCCATCACCTCCAGCATATGGGGCCAGCTCCCTACTCCGTTGAGCCACAGGCACCACCCAACACCTGGCTATTTTTTTTGTTGCAGTTGACATTGTTGTTTAGTAGGCCCAGGCCAGGCTCTAACCTACCAGCTTCAGTGTACGTGGCTGGCACCCTACTCACTAAGCTACAGGTGCTGAGCCTATCTGAATTTTTTTTTTTTTTTAAATAATAAACATGTTTTTATTTCTTTTGTAACTTTTTTTATTTTGTTGTTGTTTTTTTATTATAGATAAAAATATGTACCATAGATGTGGCCCGACCCATTACCGTCCCTCCACCCAAACCTCCCCCCTCCCTTCCCCTTCCTTGGTCCTTTCCCCATAGTCTTGTGGTATAGTTGGGTTATAGCCTTCATGTGAAAGCCATAGTTCAGCTTCATAGTAGGGCTGAGTACATTGGATACTTTGATAAGGAGAATATGTTCCAGCTCCATCCATGAAAACATGAAAGAGGCAAAGTCTCCATCTTCCTTTAAGGCTGCATAGTATTCCATGGTATACATGTACCACAATTTGCTAGTCCATTCGTGGGTCGATGGGCACTTGGGCTTCTTCCATGACTTAGCAATTATGAATTGGGCTGCAATAAACATTCTGGTACAGATGTCTTTTTAGATCAAGCTTCTGTTCTTAGTAAGTTAACATTTTGTAAAATCTGACCCTCTAGGATAGAAGCTCTAAAGCTATTTATATCCCCAGGTCTGATCGCTCTTGGAGCTTCTTTCTTGTATTTGAGCTGCCTACTGGACTCTTGGTACCTGATAGATTTACCTGCTGGCACCTCAAATTTAATTTACACAAGAGAATTATTTCCCTGGATGAGTATAATCCATTTTCCATGGTGTCTTGGAGGGAAAACTTTTCCATGTGAGTTCTGAGTCCTGAGAAATACTCCACAAGAAATTTGAATATTTGAGAAATTTTGAATATTCCTCATCTCTCTTTGGAGATTCACAATGCTCACTAATGGAGTAAAAGCTCAGAGAAGACTTGCAGAATAAAGTGGGGTTAGCTTGATTTAACCCAGCACTTCTCAAGCTTCTCTGAACACAGAACCCTTTTCAAATGTAACCCCTATTGGCTTCTCGTGACAAGTACCTGGTGAAAACCTTGAGAGACACAACCTAGGTGTCGCGTTTGATTTTTTTCCTTTCCACTCCCCACTTTAGATTTCGAGGTGTATTAGGCATGTAGTCAAGTGCACAAATATTATACATACAGCTTGATTTTATGTATACATGCTCCTGTGTAACTATACCCTGATTAAAAACATAGATCATACTCTGTGGTTCCACGTACATAAAATTGAACACTAGACAAAATGAATCGATGGTGATAGGCATTAGAATAATGGCTTCCTCTGGTGTTGGGTGTGGGAGGGCGATGGGGATGAAAGATCAGAGCAGATGAAGGGGACTGCAGGGAAGCTGTGCGTTTCTGGAGCGGCTCTAGCTCTGTCCCACGTGCACTTGTGCTCACTGAGCCCTTAGGAGACTGTGGTTTGGATGCCGTGGCTGTTTTCTTGCTTTCTTTCTCCTTTCTGGGACAATAGCTTTTGATCTCCCAGGACTATGCATCTCCTTCTTCCTAGACAACTTTCATGGGTCACTGATGCCTCTCTTGTCTCTGATTTCAGGGTAGGTGTCACTTGCAACTGAATCTGAGCCCAGGTCCTCTTTTTAGTTGGCACTGCCCACAGCCATTTGCTATGCTGGCATGGCCTGTTTACTTGTGTCCCCCACTGGATGGTCATTTCTTTAAGGGCAAATGTCTTCATTGCTGCTCTAGCTCAAGCACACAGATGACATCATTTTTCGTGCGAGCCAAAACATTCCAATGCATCCTTCTGCACTGTGTCTTGGTCTCGACTTTGTCCATGCTCAAGCCCAAGTTCATTCTAAAATCCAGGCCTTGCTGTGTGTCTCTCTGAGTGCTCTTCTGAGCTTTCAGAATGGAGCCCAGATCTCAGACTTGGTCATCTGTCTCACGAGGCCCTTGCAGCTCTCTCCTCTCTGCCACACAAAGTGTGCCTCCCCCACTGCCTCTGGGTCGCCGCCCCCCGACCAGGGACCCAGCCCCCTCCCGTCCTCATGCACAGCAGGCCTCTCAGGTTCCCAGGACTGCGCCTGTGCTTTCCCCTCTGCTTATTACATTTCATTTATTTTAATTTTATATATTTTCAACATTTGTTAGTGACCAGTTTCCTGCAACAACAGATTCATTTAGAAACTATACACTGTAGAAGGCAATCTCGTGACTTCTACTTGTATATAAACAACACAAATCAGTCTGGGAGTTAGGCACAGACCGTGATATAAAAGCATGAAGAGAAATACCCTATCAAAGGATGTGTCATTTCATACTGCAGAGCTCCTGTCTAGATTCGGGTTTTTGGAAACTTACTGCCGGTTCAGAGACGGTCTTCACTACACCTGCTCTGTACTCTGTCTCCCCTGCTCAGATCCACTGGATATGGATCCACGTGGAACCCAAAGCCCCCATTTAATTCAGACACACACATCAGCAGAAGGGCTGCTGGCTTCATCTGCTCACTCACCCTCACATGGTTAGGGATTGCGTGGATCTGAATCCAAGCTGGTAGGTAGTACCCAACACGTCTGTCTGCTGGAATCTAATCAAAGCGCCAATGTACATCTACAAATCCCACATAGAAGAACGTTATTCCAATAAACAAGATTCGAGGGCGGGAGTGGCAAGAAAAGCCTGGGAAGGGGGCCGGCCGTGGGCAGGGGTCTGTAAGTGGGGGGTTGAGCTAGCTCATCTCCTGGGTCCCAGCCAGGTGACACTCAAGCACTCTGTCTTGAAGTCCATTTCTATCTAGGCTTGTCAGGCTGGATCAGACAAGACTTCCTTCCCACTTTGTGTCAACAATTTAAAGTGGTTTTAACACGTTTCTGTGATGCAGCATGAGGCTTCCTCCTCTCTCTTATCCCCTTAAAGACTTTCTTTTTACCAGTACAAACCCTTTGGCCAGACTGATGAGCCTGGTTAAGGAACGGCTTTTTAGTAACCTCCCTCTGCTTTTCTACCTCCACTTAGATTCTTCAGGGCTCAGTTCAAACATTCATCCATGCTATGAACCGTTTTGCTTTCTCCTGGTTGCCAGGGACTAGTTTGTGCTCTGACACCCAGAGGCCAGCTAGAGCAACAAGATCCCCACTCTCACGAAGCCCAAATCTAAGCTCAGGAGAAGCAACAGCGGTAATAAAACAAGCAAGATGACACAGTTTCTGGAAAATGTTATAAAGCAAGTGGTTTTACATGTTGAAGACTAACTTTCTAGAGAGTTCTTTAAAGTAGTGCAGTCATTGGCAAGATGTTTTAACTAACATCATCTCATTGGCTTTACTGAGCTTCGAGATGGAATTCTGGGATTTCTCCTATGGGGATTCCCTTTCTTTACACACTGATTCTGTCAGTGCTTTGAAAAATATTCCATAGCTTTATTCTAAATAAGATTTTTTATTATTTTTTGAGACAGAGTCTCACTATGTCACCCTCAGTAGAGAGTCGTGGTGTCACAGCTCACAGCAACCTCAAACTCTTGGGCTTAAGCAATTCTGTTCCCTCCGCCTCCCAAGTAGCTGGGACTTAGGTGCCCACCACAACGCCTGGCTATTTTTGTTGTTGTCGTTGTAATTGTCCTTGTTGTTTGGCAGGCCCAGATTGGGTTTGAACCCACCAGCTCCAGTATATGTGGCTGGTGCCCTAGCCACTGAGCTATAGGCGCTGAGCCTCTAATTAAGATTTTTACAAACTTTTGTTTTTTTTCTTTTTCTTTTGAGACAGAGTCTCACTGTGTCACCTGGGCTAGCTCACAGCAACCTTGAACTGCTGGGGTCCAGTGATTCTCCTGCCTCAGCCTCCTGAGTACCTAGGACTACAGACACACATCACCATGCCCAGTTAGTTTTTTCTATTTTTAGTAGAGATGGGGTCTCGCTCTTGCTCAGGTTGGTCTCAAACTCCTAACCTCAAGTGATCATCCTGCCTTGGCCTCCCAGAGTGCTAGGATTAATTACAGGTGTGAGCCACTGTGCTCAGCCAGATTTTTAAAAACTTTTAAATATGAGAAAGCACAAATATACCAGGCTTCTGATCAGAGAGGTTAGCTGCATGACTATGTGTCTCTTAATGATGGGATTTTGTCCTGAGAAATGCATCTTAGAAGATTTTCTTCATCTAAACATTCTACGGTGTCTTTACGTCAGTGGTTCTCAACCTTCTTAATGCTGCAATGTATTTTCATTGTTAAAAAGGGGTCATGACCCACAGGTTGAGAACTGCTGCTTTATATAAGTAGTCTCCTACACACCCGGGTGGTAGGTGTGTCCTGGTGCTCTGAGGCTGTTCACCTGTGCAGCATGTTACTGGTACTGAAAACCTTAGGCAACTGTAACTCAGTGGCCAGTATTTGTGTGTCTAGACGTATCTACACACAGAAAATGTACAGTAAAAATGTGTATTGAGATCTCATGGAACCATGATTGTTTATGCTGTCCATGTTGGCTGAAACACTGTTATGCTACATATGACTGTACTTAATACCACTATACAGCTTTTAAAGATTTTTTTGTTGTTGTTTTTTGAGACAGAGTCTCACTATGTCTCCCTGGGTAGAGTGCAGTGGCGTCACAGGTCACAGCAACCTCAAACTCTTGGGCTTAAGCAATTTTCTTGCCTCAGCCTCCCAATTAGCTGGGACTACAGGCACCTGCCACAACACCTGGCTATTTTTTGTTGCAGTTGTCATTGTTGTGTAGCTGGCCCGGGCTGGGTTCGAACCCACCAGGTGGCTGATGCCGTAACCACGGTGCTATGGGTGCTGAGCCAGCTTTTAAAAACTTTTAATCATCCATCTTGAACTAGAAAATCAAATAGGTAGTGTGATGTAGCAGAAAGAGCAGGGAGATCAAGAAGCTTTAGTTTAATGTCAGTTGCCAACTCTTCTAACTATATGACCTTGGATAGCTCACTTAGCTTATTGTGTTCATCTGCCAAGAAAACAAAAGCATTTGAAGTTGAAAATCTTAATTTTTCTCCAGTGTCAAAATCTTGCAGAAATAGATAGAACTATATCTTGCTTAAAGGAAACCTCATTTTTTAAATTCTGTCTATCTGTATAGAAGAAGTCAGGGTTTATGAACCTTTTTTCTGCTGTGCTCACAGTATTATTGTATGGATGACAACAGCATTACTGACTTTGTGACAAATTCTCTGCCTTCATCTCCTTGGACCCGTGAATGGCATTTGACCGGTTTATCAGTCCCTTCTCCTTGCTCAATGCTTTGTCATACATCCTCCGAGTTCTCCCTTCTGTTTCACTGGCCGTCCTCTTACTGACGTCTACAAGGCCAAGCCCCAGCTTTGTTTTCTAGCTACATTCATTCCGATCATCTCATATTCGTTATCTCTGGCTGCTCCCTAAATTAGCAGCTTAAAACCATACATGTTTATTATCTTATGGCTTCTGTGGGTGAGAAATCTGGGCATCATGTAACTGGGTTTGCTTATTTAGGGTTTCTCACAAGATTGTGATCGAATGTCAGCAGAGACAAAGGTTTCATCAGGAGGCTCAACTGAGGAAGGATGTAACCCGAGTGAACCTGCTTGCTGGCAGGTGTGAGCTCCTTTGGGCTGTTGGAGTCATGGCCTCACTTCCTGGCTGGACCTTGGCTAGAGGCTGCCCCCTGTTCCTTGCCAGGTGAGCCTCTCCAATATGGGAGCTTCTTTCTTTATCCTTCCAGATACTTCTACCTATATCTGCTTTCTGTAGTTCATCATAACATTAATGACATCTAACAGGCATCTCAAATTTAACATGTTCCAAACTGAATTCCCGATTTGCATGTATTCCCTCCCCCAGGGAGTTTTCTCCAGCAGGTTTTGTCAACTTAGTAGATGGTAACTGCATTTTTATAGTTTTACATGTTAAAAATCTTTGTAGTCATCCTCTCTCTCTCTTTCTCATCTCACATCAATCTATTAGCAAATCATAGTGTCTCTACCTTCAAAAGACTATAACTTCCCCATTGCTTGCTAACTCTGCTAACACTCCCTTGGTCCAGTTTACCAGCATCTCTTGCCTAAATTATTGCGATAAGTCCCTATTAATTCCCTGCCTCTGCGTTGCCATCCTTCAGTCTCTTATCAGCATAGCAGCCAGCATGTTCTTGTTGAGAGGGAAGTCAAATCATATCCTTCGTCTGTTCTGAATCCCTTAGTGCAGTGGTTTTCAACCTGTGGGTCGTGAGCCCTTTGTAACAATGAAAATACGTTGTGGCATTAGGAAGGTTGAGAACCACTGCTTAGTGGCTCTTTGTTTCACTCAGATTAAGAGCCGGCATCCTTCTTGACTACTCCAGGGCCCTCGGTGGGTTGGCCCTTTGGTTCCCTCCCTGGTTTCATCCCCACTCTCTCTGCCCCAGCCATACTGACCTTGCTGCTGCTTGAGCACACCAGGTATGCACTTTAAAGTATACCTGGGATTGTTTTAATCAGGTGTGGCATGGCTTGTGGACACAGAAATGGCTATTCTGAAGGAAGAAGTTTTTACACGTAGGCCTCTAGAAACAGGAGGTGTAGGGCGAGCAGAGCCACCTGGGAAGCACCTGTGCTGCTCAGAGTGGAGGGTGGGGAGACCTGCGCAGGGTGAGCAGGGAGGCTTGAGACCTGCAGGGCCACTTTGAGGGATTTTAGCAGGCTCTGGAGGGCAGGAGCTATCTCTGGTTGTCTGAGACCTGACCCTGGGGTGATGAAGATGAGAAAGTATTGGTCCTCAGTGTGAGAACTCAATAAAAGAGGTGGCTGCACTATGGGCTTTGGGCTAGCTGGTTTGCATGTGAAAGGAATGCTCCTGGCCCCAGCTGTTTGCTGTCTCTAGGAGTTAGCTAAGGAGGGATATCTCTCCCAAATCAGCGAGACCCTAGAGGCCAGAGAATTAAGAAAATAGATAATAAGAAAATACTGTTAAAATAACATCCCGCAGCAGGACAATTGTGCCTCTTGTTCCTTGTGTGAGGACCGCACTCTCCATAGAGATTTGCATGGACCCTTCTCGCACTGACCCGTTACTCAGGATCCTGGGTGGTCTGGCCCCTCTCACCTCTGCCATCATCTCCCTGCAGCCTGCTTCTCTCTTCTCTCTAGCACTTAGCACTTTCTGGCATATATTTACTTATTTATTTATTGTCTGTCTCCCCCAAATAGGACGTAAACTTCATTGGTAGAGAGACTTTATCGCTCTCTCTCTATGAGACAAATATATATACACATATATATACATACACACATATTTTTTTATATATATCCATTTGCAGAACCTGAACACGTGAAGAAATATAATACTTAGTTAATGGATACTGATCATGTGGGGTTTTAAAAAATAATTGAATCAGAAATAATGTTGTACTAGGAAGCATGACGTAGCCATTCAAGTGTGCTAATTCACATGGCATCTCCAGCAAGATGAAGCAGGTAAGCCTCCCTGCAGATCACACCCCCATGAACACATGAGAGAGCTAAACCCAGCTGCTGATGGGACAGTGTGTGGGGAGAGAAGCCGTGGGGAGCTTGCTCTGTTCTGAAAGTGAGGAGCAAGTTGGCACCACCGTCGGAGGACCAGGCCCCTACCAGGTTTCAGGACCCGGTTGGCCCAGCCTTTCTGTTTGGATTACGCCCGAAGCCCTGTCTGCATTCCCGGGAGAGGACTCTCGGCAGAAATTCAGCTCAATCAATCAAATTATGCTTGGTGATGGATCAATGACAGCATGTCTGCCATCATGTACATCTGTCCCCAAAGGATGATGGTGTGGCTGAGAATACCCCGCCCAGAAGAGCTGACTCTTCTGTTTTGTTTTCTGGACAAGAAATAACCTGTTTTTCTTTAATAATAGCTGGAGTTAAGAATGCTCAGTTTAGGTCAGTACAGGAGCTGGGTGAGAGATGCTTAAAGTGGTGAATTTCTGGCCACAGCTGGAGGATGGCTTGAGCTCAGGAGTTTGAGACCAGCCTGAGCAAGGGTGAGACCCCATCTCTACTAAAAATAGAAAAAATTTTGCTGGGCATGGTGGTGTGTGTCTGTAGTCCCAGCTGCTCAGGAGGCTGAGGCAGGAGAATTGCTTGAACCCAGGAGTCTGAAGTTGCTGTGGGCTAAGCTAAGCCATGGCACTCTAGCCTGGGCAACAAAGTGAGATTTTGTCTCCAACAAAAAAGGTGGTGCATTTCTAAGTACCCCTAACTTAACCTACCGTATATACTCGAGTAGAAGCAGAGTTTTTTTGGCACAAAATTTGTGCCGAAAAACCCGAACTCAGCACAAATTTTGTGCCACAAAAAATCGGCTTATACTCGAGTATATACGGTAACTACCCTAGTCATTGCACAATATAATATATGCAGCTTTAGGTCATAAATCTACCCCTTAAAAGTTATATGCAAGCATCAGATTCCAAATACATTAAGAAATAAATAGAAGAAACATTTTAATAGTGGCTTGTATTCTGAACATTTTCCAAGCATTTTTAGATATATGACTTCATTTATTCCATATATATTTGATGAATACCAACTATCTCCTCGACTCTAGGCTAAGCACCACAAAAACAAAAAATATGAGTATGCGGCTTATGAAATTACTACCACCAACTGAAAGAAGTCTGATGGCCCAGCAACACCATGGTTAAGGAGGAGAAGGGCCTGTGGAGGCTGAATACCAAGCCTGGGAGGACCTTAGATTTCACTAAAGGAGCAATGGCAGGAAGTCAGTGAAATGTTTAAGTAAGAAAGGGACGGATCCAATTTGTGACCCTTATCCCTCCCTCTAGACAATCTTTAAAACATCTCCCACACAATATGTTTATTTTTATATTTGGTTTTTGATTTCTTCTCCTCCTCCTCCTCCCCGCCTCCGCCTTCTTCCTCCTCCTCCCGCCCCCCCCGCCGCCCCACAGCGCCGACGCCCCCCCCCAGCCCCCCCGACCCCCCACCGAGTCCGCGCCCCCCCCCCGCCCCCCCCCCCCCCCCCCCCCCCCCCCCCCCCCCCCCCCCCCCC
>CAUYPK010007582.1:0-29357 GCA_963574355.1 Loris lydekkerianus | reverse complement strand
ATAAGCATCTGATTAGACCAGTGGAAACTGGAGGCGACAAACTACATAAATGTGGTTAAATTTTTCTTGGCCTTTTGTGGTCGTTTATTCAACCAGAGACCTGAACAAGGTAAGTCTTAGAAAGCTTTTTTTTTTTTTTTTTTTTTTTTTTTTATCTTTAAGCTTAACTGATTGTAATTACAGAAGGAAGGCCCTTGCAGGGAGGACAGACTATTTTTATGAAGCCAATGATGCATTATATTTGTGATCCGCATTAAAAATAGATGAAGCATAAACCTAAAACTCTATCCTGAAATGCTCAGGCTTCAGCTTGACTCTCTGTGTGAAAATGATTCATTAAGAGCGTACCCCTTACATCTGATTACCAGAAAGTAATGTATTTTTCCACACACAAGAAATGTTCTATTAGCAAGGAATTTCCAGGGAGAACAGAGAGAGAATCTCAGATACTTATGAAAAAACTAGTATGGTTCCACTTATTTTATAATAAAATGATTGATTTCTTAATGGTTTCCATTATTATTTCTTTTATGATTTGAATAATACTAGATCAATATCATTCCAAACATCCAGATATCTGGAACATGAATATTAATCTAAATGTGCAAATTTTCATCCTTAAATCAGATAGCAAACAAACAAAATAAAACTCTTGATAATTGGGTGAGTTTCTGTATTCTTTCCCCTTGTTCTAAGGTACCAGAATTCTACTCCAACCCCCCAAAAGACTATGTTTAGTATCATTTATTCAACCACTTTATGTGAAAAAGTTATTTTAAAATATAATGAGTGAAAAATAAGACTTGTATATAATTTTATCATTAAGGTTTAATTTATTATTTATTTTATTTATTATCAGCTTTCAAAACTACCACTGACAATGCAAATAGTCATAGGAGTTTAATAATAGAATAATGTAAATAAGTACTTTCTTGCCCTTTGGGGAAATTTGGTCTTAAATATAGATTTTCTTTTTTCAGCTCTGGGAAGCAACAGAGTTCAGTGGAAGTATATTCTTGCTTAATGTTAAGAGTTCTTCATCTTCTTGGGCAAGGCATTTTTTATTCTAAGTATTAGTTTCTCAGCTGTCACATGAGAACTGTAGGGTATGTAAGGTCAATTCTAGTGGATATCTAAGGTTTTCTAGAGCTGTAGAATTATTTATATTTCATCGTGACTGACATCGTTACTGGCTATACAGTAGTGACACACACACGCTACATACACACACATGCCCGTAGACACAACCTTTTTAGCTGCTTGTAGAGTTCATTTGCTACTAAAGGGGCTGGATATATTAGATATTTATTATCACAGCCAATGGATTCTAGTCCTGGCCAGCAGGATCTGAAGTGGAAGACTGAAAAGGCTTTTCTTTGTTAATCAAATAAGTGTGACGAGAACAAATGCCTCTATTCTTTGCTAGATCTGTTGTACTTCCATGTGTCACCTAGAGATGCTGCGACAATGTTGGCACCCTGAGCAAGACACAACCCCACGTCGAAGAATGACAGAACTGAAAGATAAAAAGACTTTTGGTTCATGAGGGTGTTGCTGGGAACAAAGTTACTTTGTCTTACGATAACTTTGTGTTTAACTTGTTTAGAAATTACCAAACCAACTTCAAGAATGGTTGCACCATTTTACAGTTCCATGGGCAATATCTGAGGGTTCCAGATTCTTTCTTTTTTAAAAATTTTGGAATATTATTGGGATAAAAATTTTTGTTTACATGAATTGCTTTTGTAAAATTTGAGTCAAAGTTGTAAGTGTCCCTCTTATCTGCACAGTGTTCATTGCACCTGTTAGGTGTGCATTTACTCCTCTCCTTCCCCCCCCCCCCCGCCACCTGCTTGCTTTCCATTGAGTTTTATTACAAAACATGCAAAAATAATCCCTGTTCAATAAATCATGTTGGGAAAACGGAATAGGCACATGTGGGAGGCTGAGAAGGCAGGATCGGCACTTCTCACCACTCGCAAATATTAATTCACGATGGAAAACAGACTTAAACCTACAGCAGGAAACTATAAGAATTCTACAAGAGAATGTTGGAAAAGCACTTCCGGACATCAGCCTAGGCAGAGAATTTATGAAGGAAATCCCAAAGGCAATCACAGCAGCATCAAAAATTAACAAATGGGACTTGATTATGTTAAAAGGCTGCTACGCAGACCAGAACACAATCAATAAAGCAAATAGACAATCTGCAGAATGGGAGAAAATGTTCACTGGGTATACATCTGATGAAAGACTGATAACCAGAATCTATAAAGAACTGAAACAAATCAGCAATAAAAAAATCAAACAAGCACGTAAAAATGTAGACAAAAAACATGAACAGAAACTTTTCAAAAGAATATAGGTTCCAGTTTCTTTACATACTTAAGGGTACTTATTCTTCCTTTTTTAAAAAACAGCCACTCTGATGTGTCTGAAGTCATGTCTCATACTTTTGATTTGCATTTTCTTAATAACTGATGATGTTGGGCATTTTCTCATGTGCATAATCAACATTTGTATGATTCCCTTGTCAAAGTGTCTATTCAAATGTTTCTCAATTTTTAATGTTGACTTGTAAGGGTTCTTTATGTTTTCTGTACATTAAACTCTTAATAGGCATATCATTGGTAGAGTATTCTCCATTTTGTAGGTTGTCTTTTCCCTTTCTTGATAGTGGCTTTTTTTAAATTTTTGTACATTTTAAAAACTTTGATGAGGTTCAATTTCTTTTTTTCTTTAGTTATTTGTGCCTTTGGCATCATCTTTAAGAAACTATTGCTTAATCTAAGGTCATAATGAATTATCATCATGTTTTATTCTAAGCCTTTTACAATATTAGCTTTTACATGTAAGTCTTTAATCTATTTTGAATTTGTTTTCTTTATGCTGTGATATGTAGCTCAAATTCATTCTTTTTCATATGGACAGCGATAATAATTGTACATTCTTGTGACTATGCTAGAAGTCACTGAAAAGTATACTTTAAAAGAATAAAATTATCACATGTCAAAACCTCAAAACAGGTTTATTTTAAATATTTTTTAAATTTATATTTTCAGTAAGTGTATGTGATATAAGAAGTATAAAATGAATCAGTGTAACCTGGCTTATTGTACCCTCAGTGAATCCCCAACAATAAAAAAATAAATAAATAAATAAATAAATAAAATAAAAAAGAAGTGTAAAATGGAGAGGCCCTTATGCAATTTTTGTAGACATTTATAAAATGTTAATTAAACATTAGAGGAAACAATAAGCAGACGATGATGCACAAATGATACTCCATAATAACAATTATTGATAGAAATATTTGAAGATAGAAGAATAAATAGAAAAGACAAAGTGAAATATCTTGGAAGTAATAAATAAAGACTCCAAATGCAAATACTGTTCTCAGCAACCTGAAATCAATAGGGAGAAAAAAAGATTGTAATGATAAACAGTTATCATTTCAACAGTTTAGGGAGAAGAATTAAAGTCAGTAATAATATCAATAAGTTTTAATTAATAATTTTTTAAGTTATTAAACATTATCTTAAGATAAAATATTATTAAGAGACTTTTAATAATAGTCCTAATTCCAAATGTACCTATTTGCTTTTTCTACTTCCTAGATGTAGGTGTTTAATTTTAGACTTTTTTTGGTAGTAACCATTATAATTCTATGGGAGGTTCCTTTTAGAAACACTAAGTTTAGTAATCATCTATTGAATTTCTGGTAATAAAAATGAAGGTTTAATTTCAAGAACATCTCTATTCATTAGTACTTTAGTATTATGAACAAGAATGCATTTAACAACCAGACTACTCAGAATTGTATAAAAACTTGACATTTATTAGCTTATAAAATTATATAGATGCTATGTGAATAAGTGAATTAACATCTCTAGTAATATATAGAATAATGCTAGCAAATAGTATGCAATATTATTTACTACTTTTATTTGTTACAATAATATCACTAACATTTTAATTATAAATATGGCTGTATTTCTTAGTAATTATTTTCATTTATTCATTCAAGAAATGGATTTTAATGTGAATTAAGTAAATAATCATGCTGTAAATAAGAAAATATTTCTAATATTAGAATCATAACAATAAAACATATCAAACTGTAGGATGAAGCTAAGACTGGGATTAAAGTAATTTTGTACCCTTAATAAATATGTTAGAGCAGTATTTTAACCAATTATCTAAATAGCTGTTTGAAGACATTAGAAAAAGAACAAACTAAATTCTAAGAAAGTAGATACAAGGAAATAATACATAAAAACAGCAGAAATGAATTAAGTAAAATCAAATAAAGAGATCAAAAACTGATACTTTCAAAAGCCTTATGAAATTGCTGAGAGAGAGAGAGAGATTTGTCATGAATCACTACTATTAAGAATACAACATATAGACCTTATTCAGGATCCTGTAAGTTAATATTAATAGATAATAATAAGTCATTGTGAATTATTCTAGTCAGTAAATTATAAAATTTAGATAAGATAATTAATTCTTAGAAAACTAATGCCAACACTGACTCCAAAAGAAATAGAAAATTTGAACAGTTTAAAATAACTAAAATAAAGTGAGTTTTAAATCAAAATATATAATTAAATAAATTTAGAGACAGATAAATTTTACTAGTGAATTTTTCAAACATTGAAGATCAAATTAATAACACTAATGCAGACTATCATTTTCAAAATATGAAAATAGAATAATTATCATCCTGTTTTGAAAGTTACCATAATACAGGTATCACAATTTAATTGAATAATAAAAAGTTCCATGTTAATTATTTTGCTGAATAGAGATGAAAAAATCTTAAACAAAATTTTACTGAACAAATTTAATAATTATAAAAATAATAGTACATCCTGAGCAAAGGCGATTTGTTCCAGTAATAAAGATATATTTTACTTTCTAAAGTCAATCAACATAAGTCACTAAAGTAACAGAACAAAGAAAAAAAACATATAATTAACTTGGTAGATGTAGAAAAATAATTAAAAAATTTCATCACAAATTAATGATACTTTTAACGGTGGTGGAATATTCTTGAAATCAATAAATTTCCTTAATCCAGGAAGGAGTATTATTCCTATCTGGGTTAGTTCAAAGCCACTATGAATGAAAGGGGTATTAAGGAGATAATATAGTAATTTAGGTAAGAAATAAATGGGGGAAATTTTAAAAAGTCCAAGATTGGAACACCTGTCAATTCCATCAGCCTGAAGCTAGGAGCAAGGCAGAAAGCCACTAATTACAACAAAACCTGGTTTGGGAAGACTCAATGATTGTGGCTGTCATATGGGCACCTACATGTGAAATCTTCCACATGACTCAGCCTTCCCAGAGTACACTGGCTTCAGAGTAGTCAGATTTCTTTCACTGGGGCTCAGAAGTGTAGGACTGAGTATTTTAATGATGAAGAAGATTCTGCACTTCCTCTTCTGAGCTAGTCTGATAGATCTGTGATGTCACTTCTCCCACACTCTGATAGTTCTCAGCAAGTTGCAAGCTCACTCGCATGCATGGGAGGATGTAGATCTCACCTCCGGGTAGGAATTGTTTCAACTTCAGTTGCAAAAGCACATGTAGGAAGGGAGATACTGTGATCATGTTTGAAAATTCTAACCCATTGATGGTTATCTATCCTCAATTTTCTATAATCCTTAATGTGGGAACATTTTTGATTGAATAGTGAAATATTAATATTAATTCTTAAATATTTTTAATCAATTTTCTTTGCATTTCTTTCTTGTCATGTTTATCATTTTATACTTTCTTAGATGTTCTGTTTACTTTATAGTTTACTCCTAATGTAAATATTTTATCTTGCCATCCTATTTCTAGTTTAGTCATTAATTGAATCATATTTTTGCATTTTCTTAATGCTCTCTATTTTTTTGTGAGTGGTATAAATATATTGTTCTATGGATAAAATAATATAACACCAGTCACGCTCATACAATTATATTTAAAAAGTCATGTCAATTTTTATCAGTTTCCATTTCTGTATGTCTTCATTTCTAATTATTTATCTATTTTGTAAATTTTTTTTAAATTGATAACAATTATATGTATTTATAGTATACAATTTAATGTTTCAAAATATGTATTTATTGCAAAATGGCTCAGGTGACTAATAACACTTACCTCATATACTTAATTTTTGGAGTGAGAACACTAAAAGTCTACTTTCAACAGTTTTTAAAATACAATATATTGTTATTAAATATAGTCATCATGTTGTACAACAAATCTCTTGAAGTTATTTCTCCTACCACACGGATTTTTGTATCCATTGACTAACATCCTTCAATCCTTTCCTCCCTCAAGCTCCTGATAATAATCATTGTTCTACTTTCTGATTTTATGAGTTTCACTGTACAGATTATATTTATAAGTGAGATCTTGTGGTATTTGTTTTTCTGTCCCCACTTAATTTTGCTAAAATATACTGTCTTTCTGGTTCAATCTTGTTGTCAAAAATGATAGAATATTCTCTTTTAAGGCTGAATAGCATATTCCAAAGTGTCCCTTTGTGTACAGCCACCGCAGTTCCTTATCCCGCCATGTACTGGTGGAGGCCCAGGTTGATTCCCTACCTTGCCTGACATGAGTAAGGCCACCATGAACATTTGTCTCTCACACATGCCTGTTGGTCTTTTATGGGCTGTTCATATGTAAGATGGAGGCTTGTTGTAAGCTCTGAGTTCTTCGATTGGGACATAACTGATCTCACCTGTGTGTGTTTAGTCAGGTAGTTGTCCTGTTCACTGGATTAACACTCACTGTATAGGTCTTTTCTCTCAGAATGTTAGCTTTTCCCGAAAACAATGATCTGAAACTACTCTTCGAGGAGAGCAAAGGGAGAAGACACCAGGCTGAGGTTATATGGAAGCCAACCCTTAATTGTATTCTGTGCTTCTACTATCTATTTGCAAATTCCACTTCACTTTCCTGTCTTAAGTCCCACATCTCGCTCTTCCTTTCACTGAACCTGGTGTCCTTGGGTCCACAGCACCACAGGTTACTTTTTCTAGAAAATGTCTATGGGATATTCTGCCTGGGAGGGAGGTGCTTATCTTTGGGTGCTCTTTCAATGGGAAGAATAAAAGGAAAGTCAAATTAGCTTTCAAACTACTTTCACCTAAAAATATGCACTGTAATTGATGCTTCACAAATGACCCATTCTTGATCTGTGACCATGAATCTCTGACTCCCTGGAGTTTTATGAAGAAAATCAGTTCAGTTCATTGCCATCTCTGTCACCTGCTCTGTGGCAACTGCTACTACAGAAACACCAGGTGACCACAGCTCCATAAGACCAATCTGGCTCAACTTTTATATAACAAGGTTGCGAGTGTTTTCTCAGTTCTATAGATTCCCAGATTGAAGGCCTTGTATCTGAGCATGCCCAGAGGAACTGAGCATACAACCACAGGAGCAACTAAAGTTTAGTGTTCAGAGGAAGGAACAAGCACTAGATCAGGGGTGTCCAACCCATGGTCTGCACGGTGCATGCAACCCAGGATGGCTGAGCACGCTGCCAAGCACAAAACAGTAAACTTACTTCACACATTAGGAGATTTTTGGTCATTTTTGATGGAACTTGGTTGTGCAGTACCCCCTCGTGAATTTTGTAGGTGACAGCATTGTGTCTCCACGCCACGTAGCATAAACATACGTGCCCGTTTGCTATTTCTACACAGGTGTGGCTCTCGGGTGTTACCTTCCAAGTGCAGTGAAATTAACACCATCAGATGTTACACGTACTCACGGTGACTTGACGAGGCCGTGATTATCAATAATATTTCAACCTACCATTGCGATGTTAGGCAATTAACATTATTTAGAAGTCAGGTAAGCATTCTTATTTGATTATCAAGGGCACTTCCACACTTCCACTGTGCCTCACACATCATATGCTGTGCTCAGCTTCCAAATCACCCTGAATCAGCAGCCCAACATGACTTCTATGTGACTCAAAAGAAAGTAGAATGCCTCCCTACAAAAAAAAAAAAAAATATATATATATATATATATATATAGTAAAGCACTCTGCCTAATTTGTATGGAGTTGGTGCAAGTTTTCAAAGACTATAATTTTAAAAAGGCATTGTATGCATAACCGTGCTGCCAAATTTTATATATACAAAGGATTATGAAGTAAAGACAAAATAGGAGAACAGAAAAGACCTTGTTTTCTGAATAAAAATAGTTTTGTTTTGTTTTTAAGTTGCAACTCAGGTGGATTCTGCTGTAAAAGCTAGTTATTGTGGTAGTATATGTAATAGCAAAAAATAAAAAAAGTTAAAATCATTTACTGATAATGAGTTTATTAAGCAATATGTAGAAAGCATGGTAAATATAATTTGACCTGAAAAAAGGGGGATATTTCTAAAAACAGTTTCTCTCACCAGACCTCAGTCAAACAATTCAAAGAAACTAGAAAATTTATTGAAAATAGTTTGAAGTATAAAGCAGCTAATTTTAGATTTTATGCTTTGGCGATGGATTGCCATTTTTATTAGCAGTATTGATGGCAAATATAATGTCACTGAGGAAACAGCTCAGTGCCATTGAAAGACACAATTAAATCAAGAGATTTTATACAAAGCAGGAAAAAAATATGTTACTGCAATTTTCTTTGTCTATTGTCAACATGTCTGGTATAGTTGCTAATAGTGTCTCAGCAATGGTAGATAAATGAGAGGGACTTGGAAAATTAATAGAAGATGATGCAATTGCCATCCAAAATTCATGTTTAATGAAGTATCATTGAATATAGTTCACCAATGCAAATCGTCATCAAGATTGAATTTAGTAAGGGCGAAGGGATTGAATCATTGCCGATTCTTAAAAGTACTGATGCTGATTATGGTGACATCATTTGCGTTTTGGAAGATCCCTAAGTCAAGGTCAAATGTCAAACATGATTTTGTCATGTTATCAAGTTGTTCACATGGCATCAAAAACCAAATTTTTGGCAGAACTTGATAATGAAAAGTGGCTTATAGATTTAGCACTTTTAGTGGATTTAACTGCTCAGTAAATGAGTTAAATGTGAGTCTTCAAGGTGAAAACCAACTTATCAATACAGTGATTCAAACTAAAACAGCATCCCAAATGAAGCAAATTATGGAAACTCAAGTGAAGACAAACAACTTTGTGCATTTTGGCGCAAGGGCTCAACACAATCCTGTGATGAGTGGAAAATATGCAGCTTTGCTTTTTGATTTGATGCAAGCATTTGAAAAGGGATTTCAAGATTTCCAAGAAAATAATCAACATTTTAGTGCATTTTTGACTACATTTTCACTCAACATAAATATGTTACATGCCAATTTTCAAATGGAGTGCATAGAGCTGCAATCTAATTTTCAACTTAATGAAAAATGTGATCATGTTTCTTTACTGGACATTTATAGATTCTATTTTCCCAGAGACAAACATCCCTGGCTTTACAATCATGCCTTATTCACGTCATCATTTTTTGGCAGTACTTACATTTGTGAGCAACTATTTTCAAGTATGAAATGCATTAACAGTAAAATTGGAACCAAGATACCTGATGAGCACCTTGAGAATTCTCTGAGAATTACAACCACTCCCATCAAAGCAGATATTGATGCATTATTTTCTCAAACACAATGTCAAATATCCTGCTAGTTTAATGTCCACTTTTCTTTTATTTTTATAACAAAATATATCAAAAAACCCGAAGGTATTTTATATATACTTCTGTGTATATATAAACAGATTATATATATATTTTATACATTAATGATTGCAAGGTTGGGACCTCCTCAATATTGTTAAAAGACTCTGGATGGACCACTGCATAATTAGAATTATTATGTGAGGATTTCTTTTGCTTATCTGTTGTGCCAGGCATCATGAATATTCTACACAGACCTTTTTTGGGCTCATCAGCATTTGTTAGTGTTTGTGTATTCAATGTGTCGCCCAAGACAGCGCTCCTTCTTCCATGTGGCCCAGAGAAGCAAAAAGGTTGGACATCTCTGCCTAAGAACAAAAATATAAAATATCCCATTTTTATTTTAAATACTTTGAAATAAAGTATTTATTGAAATACTTTATTTATTTCAATATTTCAAAATATTGAAAGTTGAAATAACTTTGAATATATTAGTTTAGATTATGCTGTTAAAACTAATTTTACCTGTTTTATTTTACTTTTCTCAACATGGCTTCTCAAATATTAAAAATTACAGTGTGGCTCAAATTTGTGATTTGCATTATAATTTGACAGCACTACTCTAAAATATGCAATATATTTAAGTCCTCAGAAATTATTTAATCTCTTCCATTTTGTGTAGCTAGCACAAAACTTCTATGGAGGTCCAGATTAGTCTTGCTGGAACACTGACCGGTTAACTGATGCCAAAATTGAGATTCTCTAAGACTGTGTATGGAGCTTGAAGCACCCCTTTATGGGAGAGCTAGATTAAGTTAAAAAGCAGACATTCTTAGCTTTTAACCTTTCATATATCACAAGGTCATAAGTGGAATATGTGACTTGAATTGTGACATGTTTCTCTCATGGACCTGAGGGGTTTTCATAAATCTATTTAAATTATATATAAATTAGGGTATATGTGCCTTTTCTTTAGAGAGGTTATAATTTTAATTAGATTTTCAAAGGTCTAAGAACCAGTTTCAAAAATATTAAGAATTCTATAAAGGAATGGTTCATCTGACAGGTTATTTTATAATTGCTATTAGGTGATAATCCCTGTCTCCAAATATTAGTATTCTTAATAATAGAAACATGTGCCTTCACATGTCACAGAAATCTGAATGATGTTTGACTGGTCCTCCTATAGACAGCATTTTGAGAAAACCATGGTAGTCAAAGTCATGGAGATTGGTGAACGAGAATTACTAATAGTAAGTGTAAGACAGGTAACACTGTCAATGGCACTATAAGGAAAGGCCGTCAGGTGATGATTACGTCCCAGGAAACTAAACTATTAATGTGAATCAGCACAAAACTCTTGTAGCTCTACCCTAAAAGGATATATTAAATCCAGTTCTGCTTGAAGAAAACTTCTCATTTCTTCATTGCTTTGGGCTCTCATAGTACTTAATCTCCATTATAGAATTTACCCTGTTATGGTCTAACTTTTCAAAATTTACGTATCTGTCTCTCTCTATACTATAATATACATAAATGTCACTCTTCAAGAACAAGACCCACTTTTTCTTTTTACTTTCACCCCCATCCAGTGCGCAGGCAATAGACATGCATTAGATGTGGAGTAAAATAATAAATTAATGACTGTTCTCCGATTTCTATATATCCCAAAATAAAAGATAACGTATAAAATAAATACAACTTCAAAATTCAATTAAATCAAAGGCCAGTGCTATAGAGTTTTAGCCAAATAACTCGATTTAGCAAATCAACCCTGTTCAGTCTTCAAAAACTGAACTAACCTGCAGAAAAACTGCACAGACTGCAGCTGCAATAAAGTTCTCCAGCCCAAACCGTGCTGATTCATTCACTACAGCGCCATTGAGAGCGAAGGAAAGAAACTTTCAAGTCACAGAAATATAAGCAGTTGTAGATCTGGGAGTCATCATGCACTGTTTGAGACTTTAAAGAACTGACTGAAAGTTAAACAGGTTAATGTGACATTTCAAAGGGATTTTGAAATTCAATAGCTTTCTCTAGCAGCTGATGTTTATTTTTTTGTTGTAAGGCAAATGTTGAATTTCTTCAAAGGAACAATGATAGATTTTAGGATAACTAGATGGGTTCAACATTCACTATAGGTTTTTGTTTTGTTCTTCTCTTTGACCATTCTCAACCCCATGAAAAAATATTATGTATGTATATATACAATAGGAAATGGAAAAGCCATCTGGCTGGTTCTTAAGCATAGTTTTTTTCTTCATCAAAGGGGTTTCTGTGTGAAAACAATAATTTTACAGAGTCAAAAGTAGGTATGGTGCCATTCAAGAGAAAAGCAGAATCATAAAGAACATATGTAAATATAGGAAAAGTACATAATCCCTTTTTCTTATCAAGTCAGCACTGTGCAGAAATGTAAGATGTTTGCCATCATGTAAATGAAAGCTCTTGTGAGTCAGTTTCGTTCAGATAGACTTTATCAAATATGGTTAGGAGGACGAATGACAAAGACTAATGACATACTGTATTGCTTAGAAACTAGAAGGGGAATTGTATAACTGCACGCACAAAAAATTTCACCAAGTGTTACTAAGATCATGAAGAATCTCATTTATGAATCAGTTAATACATAAAGTTGAAGAACATACTTTAAGACATTGTTTAACATTCAGATGAAAGAAACCTTAAAAGTCATCTATTCTAAACCTGTTATTGGTTTGGTTACAAATAATAGAAAGCCAATCTGAACCGCTTTCATTTACAAAAAGAAAAGAGAGGAAGGAAAGAAAGAAATTAGTGGTTTATAGAATCTAAGAATAGTTTGCACAATTAAATCATGGGAAGGAGCTGGAACACATTTATGGGATCAGGAATGTGAATGCTCCCGAGATGGACTTCCCCCACTCCTGTCTTTTTATTTTCTCTCAGAAAGTTAAGAGTCACTTTTTTTTTTTTTTTAAATATGGTGACAATGTGGCCCTGAAGAGTTTTTAATTTTTATATCTTTCAGACATAGAAGTAGACCCAAGAGATCTTTTCATGTTAAATAAAAAAAAATTAAGAAAATAGGAAAGCCCTAGATTAGGCCAGTCACATGTAGCCAGGATTATCCTCGTTTGCATGAGTTCAATCATGGGGGGGGACTAATTAACTGTGGTAAGAATGGAGCACCCCTATGGCTATCTATATCTTACAAACAAATCACATGAGTCATGATTTACCTTGTTGGAGTAGACAGAAGACGAGAATTCAGTGAAGGAATCAGACTATTAGATAAACCTATAGAAGGACTGATTTTGAAGAATGCAATGGAGAAAAAAAACTTTATGGAAAGATAGATCAACAGTATAATGCTGCAGAGAGACCAAGTAGCTCAAGATGATGATTAGCATATTGGGTCTAGCAACCAAAAACCAACACAGACTTTCTTTTTCTTTCTTTCTTTCTTTTTTTTTTTTTTTTTTTGAGACAGAATCTCACTATGTTGCCCTCGGTAGAGTGACATGGCATCACAGGTCACAACCTCAAACTCTTGGACTTAAGTGATTCTCTTGCCTCAGCCTCCCAAGTAACTGGAACTACAGGCGCCTGCCACAATGCCCGGCTATTTTTTGGTTGCAGTTGTCATTGATGTTTAGCAGGCCAGGGTTGGGCTTGAACCCACCAGCCTTGGTGTATGTGGCTGGTGCCCTACTCCCTGAACTATGGGTGCTGAGCCCCAACACACTTTTAAGAGTACAAATTTTACAGAGAATATATTGGACTGAATAAATAAAAAATAGGTGAAAAGCTGAAGGTGGTATAGAGTTTCTTTAAGAAATCAAGTTTTCATAAAGAAAACAGAAAATGGGTGGTATTTTAGTAAGAAAAAAGGAGGGATTTAGTTATTATTGTTTGCTTTTAGCACAGGGAACTTCTGAACATGTTTGAAAACTGAGGGGAAAACACCAGCAAGGAAGGGACTACAGATTATAGAATGTAAGCAGAATTGATTGAACTAAGTACTGGAGAAGAGAGAGCAAAAAAGGAAGCAAGGATAAGCTTTCTGATGAAACACAGGCATATATGTACACAGTAGGGATAAAAGAAGAGATTAATAAAGGATGAGAAGTGCAAATTAGAAGAATCTAGTTCTGATAATATCTATTTCCCAGGTCTGTAAAAGGAAAGATGAGAAGCTCATTCCAAGTGTAAATATAGTCGTGCATTGCTGAACAACGGTGTTGCGTCCTGAGAAATATACGTCCATGTCATTTTGGAAGCTTCAGGGTGTACTTACACAAACCTAAATGGTAGTCTACTACACACCCGGGATGAATGGGATAGCTTATTGCTTAGGTTACAAGCCTGTACAGCATGTTACTGTACTGAGTATTGTGGGCAATTGTTAATACAATGATATTTGTTTATCTAAACAAAGAAAAACTATGATAAAAATATGGTAGAAAGTATAAAAAATGGTACACGTGTTTGGGGCACTTACCACGAATGGAACTTGCAGGACTAGAAGTTGCTCTGGGTGAGTCAATGAATAAGTGATGAGTGGATGTGAAGGCCTAAGATGTTACCATATAAGACTGCAGGCTTCATAAACATTGTGCTCTTTGGCCACATTAAATTTGTAAAAGCTAATTTTCTTTCTTCAAAGTAAACTACCTTAGTTTACTGTAACTTTTTTACTTTATAAACTTTAATTTTTTAAAACTTTTGGACTCTTTCATAATAAAACTTAGTTTAAAACACATATTGTATAGCTGTACAATTTTTTTTTCTTTATATGGGACCACCACTGAATTGACTGAAATGTTCTTATGTGGCTCATGACTGTAGTTCATCTATGTGAGTTCTTTTTTTCTTTAAGACCTACAACATATACTTTTTATTGGTCCCTTAGCTTCTTCTTACTAGTTTTAGAGTGCAAAAGTAGAAAATTTTTTTCATGGTCCTATAAAAATCTTCCATCTAATAACTCACAAATTATTTATTTTCTTTCTCTTCTCAAAATGCATTTTGGAGAATATCACTATAAAGTCCACATAGGCTGGTCACTTACTGATATGAAGGTGTAGGAAGACAAATACTTTATTCAATTTAAATGAATGTCAGATAACTTCAGCAGTTGGTATTTTTTTTTTTATCCCATCTTGTGTTCTTATAAATGGAAATGCCACAAGAGCAATGACTGTGTGTTTTTTGCATCCTGTTAAGGTATAGCAAACACTGGGGGTGTTAAAAAAATAATAGGAATAAAATCCCCAAATAATAAAGCTGACTATAATCCAATCAATTGCTGCTAGTGTTGCAGAGCCTGCACCTAAAACTACTTGTAATAAAGCATAAACATCGTTAATCATAGTGTCCAGAAATCTAAGTTACCTTTTGGTAAATCTTTTCCAAAAGATGATGATTCTCTAAGTGTTTGCTGTGTGCCCAGAATAGTGTTAAATGCTTTAAATGCATGTCTCAGTCTGTCTGTGTTTCTATGAATACCCGAGACTGGGCAATTTAAATGGAAAAAAGGTCGATTTGGCTCACAGTTCAGCAGGTTGACATGAAGCTTGGCATTAGTATCTGCTTCTGGTGAGGGTTTCGGGCTGCTTCCACTCATGGCAGAAGACAAAGGGGAGCTGGTATGTGGAGATGGCATGACAAGAACAAGCAAGAAAGGAGAGGGAAGAGCTAAGATCTTTTCAACAACCAGCTTTCATGGGAACTAATAGAAAGAGAACTCATTTATTAACAGGAGGATGGCACCAAGCCATTCATGAGGGGTGTGTCACCATGACAAAAACATCTCCCATTATGTCCCACCTCCAACAATGGGGATCAAATTGCAACATGGGATTTGGAGGGGTCAAAAAACCCATATCCAAACTATAGCAATGTTTGGATGACCTTTTCTCCTTATAGTTTCTAGTTCATTCATATTTATTATCCTCCACTGGATTCACACAAAAACCTAATGAGAAAGTACCAATACTATTCTTATTTTTAAATGAAACAAATGAGAATTCATGACATTAAATAGGATGTCCACATTCATATATTCAGCTAATATATGCAGACCTGGAACTGAAATTCCTGGTTTTCTGACTCTACAGCCAATAATGTTATATTGTATAATACTGGAACAGTCTCCTCCTCAATTTAGCAGTTATAAGAATTGAATAGTACTTTTCTTTGTAAAAGATTAAGGATTCATATCATTTGATTATTGAAGAATATAAATCCTTACCTATGTAAGACAAATATCATTGGCTAACAAAAAGATAGAGTTTAATGAAATTAAGCAATTACTCAAGAATCAGATATGGAGCCTGTTCTCTCGTTTGATTTCTGCATTGTATTCTAGTATTTGGGTGATGCTGTGTTTAATATGGCAATTGCTAATGGTAGAAAACTTGTTCAGTACGTAAGCTAAAGAATTACTTAAGGAGATGTAATGCTATCAAAGAGATATATTCTACTTTGTAGATCAGAGCATTAAATTCTATTCCTTTGCTTTGTTGCTTATTAATTTGGGTAGACTATAGGAGAAGAAAGTAATGTATATTTAAAAAGTCTGTGAAGAATTTTATATTAATAATACACATTATAAACAATGACCATTGTATCCTGCATAATGAATTCTATTGAATTTTAATGGCTTTGAAAATCTATGCTGTTTAACTAGACTTTTAAGAAATAATTTGCACCTAACACTTTCTCTTAGCATTTCTGCAGATCATTCTGTGTTATCAAACATTAGTTGAAAATAGCTGTAAACAGATGAAATTTGAGGAATTACTATCAAAATCATTATGCTTGTAATATAATCCACCTTCTTTAGAACATGGCGTTGATTTTTACAAACCATGTTTCATTCAACATTGAACATACAGCATTGTGGTTCTAATAAAAATTTATCTCTTATCAGGATTTCAGTCATTCTATTTCTTTTTATCAAGTACCTCATAAAATTACTTTTATGCTCTAATAATTTCTTATATAGAATGCTGCTTATACAAAAAGTATCTACTGAACATTGCAGCAATTATGAAAACTAAATAAAAAAATAAACATTCCAGAATTTTAACTAGAAGCAAATCTTCGTCAATTTTTATCCATTATAAAGATTTTAACTTATAGGGCTTAGTTTGCCATTGTACATGCCATTATTATCTAATATATTTTTTCCATAGTTAAGATGAAACATAAATTAATGTCAGCTCAGTCAGCATAAGAAATTCACATATCAGTGTGAACAGAGAAGGGAAAGGAGAAGTAAGATAAAAGGAGATTTTTTTTTTTATTTCTTCCTAAATTCTTAGCCTCATATATATGCTTATTGAATTAATACATACATATATTTCTTTTTTTAACCATTATGTACTATTCAGAATTGTCTCATATTTTTTGATTGAGAAATTTCAAATTAAAATGATTTTTTAAACAGATGCAGTACAGATGCATTATTTCTGCTTCTTTTTTAAAACAAAAATTAGAAATAAAAATTTTTAAAACCTCTTATGGCCAGGTGCAGTGGCTCTTGTTTGTAATCCTAGTACTTTAGGAGGACCAGGCAAAAGGGTTGTGGTCAGGAGTTTGAGACCAGCCTGGGAAACAGTAAGATTCCATCTCTACAAAAAATAAAAACATTAACTAGGTGTAGCAGTGACTGTGGGAGGGTAAGGTGGGAGGACAGGTACTATAGGCCATGCATATTTTACTTTGTTTCTCTAATGAAATGTTCAGTACTTGCTGAATAACTGAATAAATTAGAAGCACATATTTACATACAAAAAGTTTCCATGTGAATTATAAATCAATTTCTTGAATTTGTTCAAGAATTTTCTCCCAAGTATATTTTTCCTGAATAAACATTTTTTACTATTATCACTGTATCTATACCTATGTAAAATTGTTAAGGGAGCATTTATTTTACTACATTAAATAGTTTTCTACTGAAAATACACATGGCTGAATTATTTTGGCTAGCTCAATTAAAAAAATGCAAGCTTAATCTGGCATAGTCGGCAGGATTCAGCAGGACACAACAGGACACCAGCGACCTGGAGCAAAGGCGAAAGTGACACTCAGAAAGCTGCGCCGGAACCTGCAATAGGCACCCTCCCACTTCCGGAAGAGCTGAACGGGGACCATGATCGGCACCTTCCCAGACCACAGGAAGACCTGCACCTCGACCCACGATGGCCACCCTCCCATCTCCGGAAGAGCTGCGCAGGACCCGCAGTTGGCACCCTCCTGGACCCCAGTAAGAGCTGCGCCTGGCCTCCCAACACCCTGACCAGGAACTCCAGGAGCTGAGCAACCCCGGGTCCTCCCTCCTGTACCCTCCCTGCCTCCACATTGGCCACCTTGTCTGGCCAGGGGCTCTGGTAGCCTTGTGCCCTCCAGAACCCTCCCTGCCTCTGTGCAGAGCCCTTCTCCTGGCCAGAGACTGCTGGAGCCTTGGGTCCTCTATGCCAAAGTTACTGGGAGCCAAGCACTCCCAGAACCAGTGCACCACCACCACCACCCTGCCCTGTTGCTGTATCTGGGGGTGGTGGTGGTGGTGCTCCCATAACCAGAGCTGCTCCCATAACCACAACTCTCTGGCTGGGACAGCTCCAGAAGAGCTACACAGGGTCACTCCCTACAAAAATCCAGCAACAATAGAGTGATCCGCCTGGGGTCTAATCTCGGAGAGACACCATGCCAACTCTGAGGACGGCCAGAGGCAATGGTGAAAAACAATCAGGAGACGAAATCAAAGGAAAAACTCTGGCAATATGAATCAAAGTAGATAAACTCCCCCAAGAAACAATGGGACAGACACAGCACAAGATCCCATGCACAAACAAATAGCTGAGATGTCAGAAATAGAATTCAGAATCTGGATAGCAAATAAGATTGAATTAGAATTCCAAGCAGTAACCCAAAAGATATCTCAAGAATTCAACGAATTTAAAGACCAAATGACCAAACATTTTGATGCATTGAGACAAGAAGTTGCAGCCCTCAAAGATCTGAGAAACACAGTAGAATCCCTCAGTAACAGAATGGAGCAAGCAGAAGAAAGGATTTTTGACATCGAAGACAAAGCTTTCACGCTCCCAAACTCTCAAAGAGCAAGGGAAATGGAGGGCAAAAACAGATTCTTCTCTCAGAGAGCTCTGGGATAATTTGAAGAAAACCAATATTCATCTTATAGGGATCCCCGAAAGCGATGAAGGGGCTGCACAAGGCACAGAGTTTCTTCTCCATGAGATTATGAAGGAGAACTTTCCAGACATGCCAAGAGATTCAGAATTTCAGATAACTGACAGTTTCAGAACTCCAGCATGACTGAACCTGAATAAGATATCCCCCAGACACATCATAATCAATTTTACTAAAGTTAACATGAAGGAAAAAATTCTGAAAGCAGTCAGACAAAAGAAAACCATAACCAACAAGAAGAATAAAATTAGAATAACTGCAGATCTCTCTGCTGAAAACTTTCAAGCTAGAAGAGGATGGTCATCGACTTTTAATCTCTTAAAACAAAGTAACTTTTAACCCAGGATCCTGTACCCAGCTAAACTGAGTTTCATTTATGCTGGAGAAATTAAATACTTTAATGATATTCACATACTGAAGAAATTTGCCAGAACTAAACCAGCTCTCCAGGATATTTTCAGACCTATCCTCCATAAAGACCAGCATAATCCTCCACCACAAAAGAAAACCCACCCAGAAAATTTTGATCAAATTGCAACTTCCACAGTCACAAAAGGATTAAAAAGCATAATCCTCCACAATAAAAGTAAACCCACCCAGAAAATTTTGATCAAATTCCAACTTCCACAGTCGCAAAAGGATTAAAAAGGATTTAAAAAAAGATTAAAAGCCTCTGGAAAGCCTTATCAATATTCTCAATTAATGTGAATGGTTTAAATTGTCCTCTAAAGAGACACAGGTTGGCTGACTGGATACAAAAACTCAAGCCAGTTATCTGCTGAATATAAAAATCTCATCTTACGTGAAAAGATAAATATAGACTCAAGGTGAAGGGATGGTCATCCATACTCCAGGCAAATGGAAAGCAGAAAAAAGCAGGCACTGTAATCCTATTCGCAGATTCAATAGGCTTTAAACCAACCAAAATAAGGAAGGATAAAAATGGACACTTCATATTTGTTAAAGGCAATACTCAATATGATGAGATTTCAATTCTTAATATTTATGCACTCAACAAGAACGCACCTCAATTTATAAGAGAAACTTTAACAGACATGAGGAACTTGATTTCCTCTAGTTCCATAGTAGCTGGAGATTTTAACACCCCTTTAGCAGTACTGGATGGATCCTCTAAAAAGAAGCAAAGAAATCTTAGATTTAAACTTAACCATTCAACATCTGGACTTAACATACATCTACAGAACACTTCATCCCAACAAAACTGAATACACATTCTTCTCATCAGCCCACAGAAAATACTCCCAAATTGACCACATCCTAAGCCACAAATCTAACCTCAGCAAATTTAAATAAATAGAAATTATTCTTTGCATCTTCTCAGACCATCAAGGAATAAAAGTTGAACTCAATAACAACAGGAATCTGCATATCCATACAAGAACATGGAAGCTAAATAACCTTATGCTGAAGGATAGAGGGGTTATAGACAAGATTAAGAAGGAAATCACTGAATTTTTGGAACAAAACAACAATCAAGACACGAATTATCAGAACATCTGGGATACTGCAAAGACAGTCCAAAGAGGAAAATTTATAGCACTGCAAGCCTTCCTCAAGAAAACAGAAAGAGTAGAAGTTAATAACTTAATGGGACATCTCAAGAAACTGGAAAAGAACGAACATTCCAACCCCAAACCCAGCAGAATAAAATAAATAACCAAAATCAGAATAGAATTAAATGAAATTGAAAACAAAAGAATTATACAACAGATCAAAAATTCCAAAAGTTGGTTTTTTTGAAAAAGTCAATAAAATCGATAAACCTTTGGCCAAACTAACCAGGAAAAAAAAGAGTAAAATCTCTAATTTCATAAGTCAGAAATGGTAAAGATGAAACAACAACAGGCCCCTAAGAAATTCAAAAAATCCTTAATAAATATTACAAGAAACTTTACTCTCAGAAATATGAAAATCTGAAAGAAACTGACCAATACTTGGAAGTATGCCACCTACTAAGACTTAGCCAGAACGAAGTGGAAATGTAGAATAGGCATATATCAAGTTCTGAAATAGTATCAACTATACAAAATCTCCCTAAAAAGAGAAGCCCAGGACCAGATGGCTTTACTTTACGTCAGAATTCTATCAAACCTTTAAAGAAGAACTAGTACCTATATTACTAAACCTCTTCCAAAATATAGAAAAAGAAGGAATACTACCCAACACATTCTATGAAGCAAACATCACCTTGAGCCCTAAACCAGGGAAAGACCCAATAAGACACGAAAAGTATAGACCAATATCACTAATGAATACTGATGCAAAAATACTCAATAAGATCCTAAGAAACAGAATTCAACAACACATCAAAACAATTACACACCATGAGCAAGTGGGATTTATCCCAGGGTCTCAAGGCTGGTTCAATATACGTAAATCTATAAATGTAATTCAGCACATAAACAAACTAAAAAATAAAGACCATATGATTCTCTCAATTGATGCAGAAAAAGCTTTTGATATTATCCAGTATCCCTTCATGATCAGAACACTTAAGAAAACTGGTATAGAAAGGACATTTCTTAAACTAATAGAGGCCATCTACAGCAAACCCACAGCCAATATCGTATTGAATGGAGTCAAATTGAAATCATTTCCACACAGATCAGGAACCAGGCAAGGTTGCCCATTGTTTCCACTGCTCTTTATTGTAAATATATTGTAATGGAAGTTCTAGCCATTGCAATTAGAGAAGAAAAGGCGATCAAGGGTATCCACATAGGGTCAGAAGAGAACAAACTTTCACTCTTCGCAGATGATATGATCATATATCTGGAAAACACTAGGGATTCTACTAGAAAACTTTTAGAAGTGATCAAGGAATACAGGCTACAAAATCAACACCCATAAATCTGCAGCCTTTATATATACCAACAATAGCTAAGCTGAAAAAACAGTCAAGGACTTTATTCCTTTCACGGTAGTGCCAAAGAAGATGAAATATTTGGGAGTTCATCTAACTAAGGATGTGAAAAATCTCTATAAAGAGAACTATGAAACTCTAAGAAAAGAAATAGCTGAAGATATTAACAAATGGAAAAACATACCATGTTCATGGCTGGGAAGAATCAACATTGTTAAAATGTCCATACCACCCAAAGCAATATATAATTTTAATGCAATAGCTAATAAAGCTCCATTGTGGTATTTAAAGACCTTAAAAAAATAATACTTCATTTTACATGGAATCAGAAAAAACCTTGAATAGCCAAAACATTACTCAGAAATAAAAACAAAGCAGGAGGAATCACGCTACCAGATCTGAGACTGTATTATAAATCGACAGTGATCAAAACAGCATGGTATTGGCACAAAAACAGAGAAGAGATGTTTGGAATAGAATAGAGAACCAAGAGATGAATCCAGCTACTTACTGTTATTTGATCTTTGACAAGCCAATTAAAAACATTCAATGGGGAAAAGATTCCCTATTTAACAAACGGTGCTGGGTGAACTGGCTGGCGATCTGTAGAAGACTGAAACTGGACCCACACCTTTCACCACTAACTAAGATAGACTCTCACTGGATAAAAGATTTAAACCTCAGACATGAAACTATAAAAATACTTGAAGAAAGTGCAGGGAAAATTCTTGAAGGAATCGGCCTGGGTAAATATTTTATGAGGAGGACTCCCCAGGCAATTGAAGCAGTATCAAAAATACATTACTGGAACTTGATCAAACTAAAAAGCTTCTGCACAGCCAAGAACATAGTAGGTAAAGCAAGCAGACAGCCCTCAGAATGGGAGAAAATATTTGCAGGTTATACCTCTGATAAAGGTCTAATAACCAGAATCCACAGAGAACCCAAACGTATTAGCAAGAAAAGAACAAGTGATCCCATCTCAGGATGGGCAAAGAACTTGAAGAGAAACTTCTCTAAAGAAGACAGACACACGATCTACAGACACATGAAAAAAAGTTCATCATCCTTAATCATCAGAGAAATGCAAATCAAAACTACTATGAGATATCACCTAACCCCAGTAAGGTATCCCACATAACAAAATCCCCAAACCAGAGATGTTGGCATGGATGTGGAGAAAAGGGTACACTTCTACCCTGTTGGTGAGAATGCATACTAATACGTTCCTTTTGGAAGGATGTTTTGAAAATACTTAGAGATCTAAAGATAGACCTGCCATTCGATCCTATAATTCCTTTACTAGGTATATACCCAGAAGACCAAAAATCACAATATAACAAAGATATCTGTACCAGAATGTTTATTGCAGCCCAATTCATAATTTCTAAGTCATGGAAGAAGCCCAAGTGCCTATCGACCTACAAATGGACTAGCAAATTGTGGTACATGTATACCATGGAATATTATGCAGCCTTAAAGAAAGATGGAGACTTTACCTCTTTCATGCTTACATGGATAGAGCTGGAACATATTCTTCTTAGCAAAGTATCTCAGGAATGGAAGAAAAAGTATCCAATGTGCTCAGCCCCACTATGAAGATTATTTATAGCTTTCATATGAGGGCTATAACCCAACTATAGCACAAGGATACGGGGAAAGGGCCAAGGGAGGGGAAGGGAGGGGGGAGGTCAGCATGGAGGGAAGGTAATGGGTGGGGCCACACCTACAGTGCATCTTAGATAGGGTACAGGCAAAACTTACTAAATGCAGAATACAAATGCCTACATACAATAACTAAGAAAATACCATGAAGGCTACATTGAACAGTTTGATGAGAATATTTCAGATTGTATATGAAACCATCACATTGTACCCCTTGATTGCACTAATGCACACAGCTATGATTTAACAATAAAAAAAAATTAAAAAATGAAAAATAACCCGCAAACTTAAAATTGCCATTTCAAATGAAGAATCATTACCCTTTAGAAGTAAAAACACATTAACTTCTCAGAACAAACTTGCTAGTCTATTGCATAATAAAAATGCTGAGGAAAGGAAACAAAATACAGGTAACTGTGGAGTGAGAAGTAGAAAGACTCTGAAGTAAAATATTTAAGACAGGGGAAACAAGTCATTCACTCCAGTGGGGGTCCCCAAGTGGAAAAAGGATGAGGACAGTAGAAATTTATGGAACAAAATAAGGTGGCTAAAACAATGCTAGATACAAGCATTGCCTACTTCACAATTTAGTCTGAATCACCTCAAAAAATGACCCCAAATCAAAATGGCTCAGAACTCTCAATAGGCTCATTTTATTCCTATATTATGAGACAGTTAGGGACAGAAAGAGTAAAATAAGATGTACCTGGGAATAAGGCATTTGATTAGGGGTATTTGATTTTTGTAGGCTGCCCTTCTCTATCATTTTCCGTTTGAAATTAGGTTATTTCTCTTTCTTGCATTTGGAAGCATAGAGCTGTAATAGCAGTGTCAGAGGAGGAATTTTGCAGATGAAGGAAAATTAAAAGTGAATTGCTCTTCTAATTGCCTCACAGGCTTAGCTTATGTGAATAATTATTCATAACCTCTTCTGATTCTGTAGGGTAATAAGTTCTTTTTCTTTTGATGGAGATGAAATACGTTCTTATATTGAGGCCATAACAATAATGAAAACTTGAAAAGATAGTTCATACACCAGAGGGAAAAACATTTGAATATTTTAAACACTAAATATGGAAGTAAAATTTTTCTCATTTCAAGCTTTCAAAAATATTATGTGAAGGTGAATCCTGTGCACTTGGATTCAAGAGAAAGAATGAATGTTGATTTGGTGGAAATTTGACAACTTTTTCCTATTTTCTAATATACAAAGCCAAAAATTATTTATCTTCCTACTAAAAGAACTTCATGGCAATGATGAAATTTTTCAAATAAGTAAGAAATTATTTACTAAACTTCTCTATATACACTTTTTTACCCTGTAAACTACAAAAATGTCTTTTTCTCTCATTTCCCACAATGAACAAAATGGCATATATTCCTTTCTTATGTTACCCACTTAACTACAATGATAAAATGCACCTGTATGGCTATTCTGAGTTGGACAAAGACTCATGTTTGAAGCTCTCATCTGGCCACATGGTTTTCTTACATTCTAGAGAAGTTCTGGAAATATTCATTGTTTTACTTACTTCGATTCTTCGTCTAGATGTTTATAAACAACTTCAAAGCACTAAACCAGGCACAATAAACATATAAGTTAACAATCAATAACAGTATCATGTGATAGATATTGTAATTAAAATATTATGAGATTAAGCAACATTATAATACACCATGAGAAAAGTTAAAGACATGCTGTGTACTGTGCCCAATGAAGGAAGTACATCTTAGTTTCCTATTGCCTTGTAACAAATTACCACAAAAACCATGCCCCTTTACTATCTCACAGTTTCATTGGGTCATGCATCCAGGCTTGACTTAACTGGGTCCTCTGCTCAGGGTCTTAATCCAGATGTTTGTAGAAATGCATTCTATCAGGAGCTCTGGGTGATTTTCCAAGATTATGAAGGCCAAATTTACTTTCTTGCAGCTGTAGAACTGAGGTTCCTTGACAGCTAGGAGCTCTCAGTTCCTAGAGGCTGTCCTCCATTCTTTACCACATAATCCTCTTACAAAGCCAACTCATAGGATGGCAGTTTACTTCTTCAAGGCCATCAGGAGAATTTCTCTTCCCAGTCTGCTGGGACAGAATTTTATAAAAATTTTAATGAAACTATAGGAGTTACTCTGCCATCATTTCAGCCATATGTTATTAGCTACAAGCAAATCACAGGTCCTGCCTGTGATTTGCTTATATAGCAATATAACTATTGTTATATTGCTCCTGTCTCCCTCTTTCTGTGCTTCTCTTTTTTTGTAAATATTTCCTTTTTTAAAGGGAGTAAATTATACAAGGGCATGACTCATTTGGGGGTCACCTTCATTGTGTCTAACATAAGATGACAAAAATTTTTTATAGATGATGCCAATATAATCTTTTCAGTTTGAGTTTAATTGGACAGCAGAGATAGAGAAGAGATAAAGGAGAGACATTCTAAGCAAGGAAAGAGTGTGAGCAGCAGAATAGAGGAAAAGTATAAGGCACATTCTGAAATAGCAATTAGTCCACAAAAAGGGGTTCAAGGACCTTTATCCATTCCACTTCAGATAAATTTTTAAGAACTTCCAAAATGGAAGCAGAGCTTTGGCTAGCCCAAGTGTTTAGTCTACTTGAGCTTACATAACTGGGTGGCTTCTAAACAACAGAAGTTCATTTCTCACAATTTTTGAGGCTGGGAACTCTAATTCCAGGGTGCCAGCACATTCATTGTCTGGGGAGGGCACAATTTCTAGTTCATAGATGGGGATATTTTTCCTATGCCCTTACATAATGAAGAGGTGAGGGAGAAGGAGGAGCAAGATGGTGGCCGAATAACAGCTTCCTTACAACTGGGCACAGTGAGACTGGGGAGAGAAGACTCCAGGCATTTCTGGCTAGTGGAATCTGCCAAAAAAATCCCTTTGGGGACACAGGGAGTTAGTGAGAAAAAGCAGTGGAGAACTGTCAAGTGGTTGCATGTGTTCGTTCCATCTAATCCCGCCACCAGATGTAATTACAGCAACAGTAAGATTGCAAACTGGAAAGACCTAACATATTAGCTGTTCTGTTTTTTTGTTTGTTTGCTTCTTTGTTTGAACTTGGCACTCAGTTTAACTACCTTGGGAGAACTTGAGCAAGAGTGCAGAGGACTTTAAGTGTTGTCTAGGGCCCCAGACTGAACCACTAAGCCTGCAGAGCTAATGGTGTTCGGCTGTGGGCAACATGGAGCCATTGTGGGAGAACTGCCCCAGCAAGCTCTGTCCTCAGGGTCACAGTGCAAGGAGCAGGCAAGATGCTTGGGTGACTAATCTAGTGACTAGGCAGACTAAAGGCAGGGACTAAGATGCCTTACAGCCTTGGCCCTTAGAGGCATAGAGTGAGAACGCCTTTGGCAAACTGGGTAAGTGGAAAGCCACTTCAGGAATGTTCCCAGTGATAGGTGCTTTCCTGAGAAAGCTTCTGCTTAGCCAAGGTTAGCAGTTTAAAGTGATTTTTAAGTGGGCTGAGGAGATTTTTAGGCTCTCCATCCTGCGGGGCTTAAGAAATCAGCAGGTGTCAAGGATATATGTGAAACTTAGTAAATGTGGAATATAAATGTCTTGGCACGGTAACTGGGAAAATGCCAGAAAGGCTTTTAACTATTGTGATGAAAATGTGTCAAATGGTCTGTGAAGCTAGTGTATGATGTCCCATGATCATATCAATGTACGCAGCTGTGATTTAATAAAAAAAAAAGAAAGAAAGAAAGAAAGAAAAAGAAAGAAAGAAAGAAATCAGCACAGGCTTCCAGTCGCCATCTCATATAGCCATATCAGAATTGTGATTAGCATTTCATACCCCAGAAGAAGATCTCTTGCCCAGACAATATTCAGCAAGATATTGCTTTATTGGGGGGAGGGGAGTTTTTTTTAATTTCAACATTTTCCCCTAGATTTTTCTTCTTTTTTCTTTTTTCTTTCTTTTCTTTCTTCATTTCTCTAGTTTAAATATAATTTTCCATTCTTGCCTTCTTGAACAATTAGAACTTCATTTTTACTAGTGTTTCTCCCCCTAATATTTGGTTTTTCCCCCAATTTTATCCCATAAAGTTTTCTGTTTGCTTGTTTAGGTTTGATTTTTAGCATTTTTTCTTTCCCCTCTACTTGGTGGAGGTGGGGTACTGTGTCAGAAAAGACTAGCAAAGAGCTGCTGACCTTAACAGAACCACTCAAAATGGCACCCCCAGAGGTTGGGGTTTTTTAAGGTTGGGTCAAAGTACCCTACTGTACAAGTATATTGCTCCTGTCTCCCTCTTTCTGTGCTTCTCTTTTTTTGTAAATATTTCCTTTTACTTTCCCCGTCTCCTTTCTCTTTCCTCTCTCTCTCTCTCTCTCTCTCTCTCTTTTCTTTTTTTTTTTTTTTTTTTTTGTTTTTTCCCCCAATTTTATCCCGTAAAGTTTTCTGTTTGCTTTTTTTGGTTCGATTTATACCATTTTTGCCTTTCCTCTCTACTTGGTGGAAGTGGGGTACTGTGTCCGAACAGGGTAGCAAAAAGCTGCTTACCTCTAGGGAATCACCAAAACTGGCACCCACAGAGGTTGTGTCAAACTACCCTACTGTACACCTTTATTGCTCCTGTCTCCCTCTTTCTGTGCCTCTGTCCTTTTTGCCAATATTTCCTTTTACCCAGCCCTTCTCCTTTCTCCTTTATCTTTCTTTTTTTCCTTCTTCCTCTTCAATCTTCTGGTCCCGTACCAAAAGGACTCATCAAAACCCTAGTTCAGAGGCATGGCAACTTAAAGATCAAGAGAAAGTGAAAGGAAAATTAGGGCAAGAAAACAGATAAAAGGAATCACTCATGTGGAAGAATCAGCAGAAAACTCCTGGCATCAAGAAAAAGCAGTCCAGAGCAACTATCTCAAGAAACTGTGAGGTAAGTACTGCAGAGGATTCCACCTATTAAGAAGTCTTAGAAATGACAGAAAGGGAATTTAGAACACAGATCATGAAAACAATGAGGGAAATGATGGAAACTATGAAGGAAACTGCTGATAATGTGGAAAATAACCAAAAGGTAATCCAAAAACAGAATCAAATAAGAGATGAACAATATGAAGAATATGGAAAGGATATAGCATAGCTGAAAGAACTGAAGCCTTCAATTAGGGAACTTGAAGATGGAATAAAAAGTATCAACAACACGTTAGACCACACAGAAGAAGGCATTTTGGAGATAGAGGACAAGCTCTTGAGATAACTTCGATAGTTAAAGAGGCAGAAAAGAAGAGAGAGAAAGCAGAACATTCACTGACAGAATTATAGGACTTTATGAAGCGTTCAAATATACAAGTTATAGGTATCTCAGAAGGGGAAGAAGAATGCCCCAGGGAAATGGAAGCCATACTAGAGAATATTATAAATGAAACATTTCCAAATATGACAAAAGATTCTGTCACACTACTTTCAGAGGGATATCAGATCCAGTTTGCCTCAACTCTAACCAAGCTTCTCTGAGACACATTGTGATGAACCTGTCCAAAGTCAAAATAAAAGAAAAGGTCCTTCAAGCTGCCAGTAGTAAGTGCCAGTTGACCTACAGGGGCAAATCATGAGGGTGACTGCAGACTTCCCTAATGAAACTTTCTAAGCAAGAAGACAATGGTCATCTACCATTAATCTACTTAAACAGAACAACTTCCAGCCCAGAATTCTATATCCTGCTAAGCTAAGCTTTAAAATTGATGGAGAAATCAATTTACTGATATACAAACATTTAGGAAACTTGTGAATGTACAGAGGTGATTAGCATAAGGAAGTAAGCCTGCTGTACCAATACACCCATTGGTGCATGTCTGGTCTATGAGGGGGAGGTCAATGTAGGGAGATGGCCAACTATGGGAGTTCTACTTTGTATATATATGTGTAAATCCACACAAATAGTTATATAAACAAATACAGCTGGGCACTGTGGCTCAAGCCTA
>CAUYPK010007577.1:0-44843 GCA_963574355.1 Loris lydekkerianus | reverse complement strand
GCCCATCATTATCACTTGTGGTAAAAATAAATAGTCTGATTAAAAAAAAAAAAAAAAAAAAAAAAAAAGATATTAAGTGTGAAATGTACCTTCTGAGCACAACCTTGTGAGGCAATTCTAGTTGACTACTTAATCGTTTGTTTCTTCCTTTTTTTTCTTGAACCACATTTTCTTGTCATGGCATGTATGACAGCAGCAGGCTCTGGTCAGTCCAGGGAGGAAATCATAGAAAAAAGATGGCAGGCAAAAAGGCACCTATGACAAGGTAACGTCTAGATCTTCAAGGAAATGTTTTGCCATGATATAACAGGTCTTGGTGGGAAAAGTACAACCAGGTGAGGAAAGAAGAACATAAATGTACAAAACATAGGCGTCTTTGATGACACCATGAAGCTGCTGAGTTTCCCAGTGGCGCCTTTCTGATCCTAGTTGATGAAAAAGCTCCAGAGACATAAACAATGTATACACATTCTTCTTGGTAGGTAGCATAAGGAAATTAATTCATCATTCTGACAAGCAATTTCACATGATCTTGGTCTTTGCTACTTATAGACAATAGAAAGGACTTTATTATCTTGAGCTAATTCAAAATGTGTTTTCTTAAAGTAATGGGAAAGTAGACACCAGCAATAAACTTGTTTAAATTTTCAATCTATGTTTTTTATAATGCAAAATTGTGATTCCACAAAAAGATAGAATTGTCCTCCAGATTAGAATATTATCTTACCTACAAATTTGATTCACTATATGATACATAAGAAAGTTGCTTTGATGAATGATAGAAAAGGATACAGTACTATTTTCATGTCTGATATTTTTTTTCATTTTCCCTCGTGTAAATTGTGTCCTGTAATATTTCATCCTGACAATATTTATCTGCTTAGTTTCTGTTTATCCTCTGAAATATAATTCAAGCTTGGTCTCTAACTGTAGGTAAAATTTTATAGTACAGTATTTTATATGAAATGCAAATGTGTTTTAGCTACCCCTGTTATATATTTATCATATGGAGATATCATATCACATATATAGCACAGTAGCCTAATGTTGCTTGGAATCTCACTAACATCTCACTATCCATTTTCTCCTGCCTTTCTGTGTCTTTTGCACCTGCATATGGTTTTTGCCTGTCACTTGGTGGTTTAAATATATTCATACAATGAACCAACGCAGATGCCTTACAGCATTTTCCCCCTTTGGTGTGTATGCTACAGAAAACTTACCTCCAAACTCTTTGTGATAATTCAGTTGGGATCCCTACATCATTTTCAATTTTCATGACTATTGCAGCATATTGGTGCCATTTCTGGTCTCCTAATTCTTGATTCTCATTCTAGGTAGTTGCTTGATTTGTTTTGAACCTCCCCCCAATTCACCTGTGCTTAAGACAGCCCCACTTGTTACTATTATTTCATATCCTAAGACTAAACCTTGATTATCTCCAGCAACACTACAGGAAAGTCTTGAGACTACATCGAAGATCTGGACGGTGTTTGGCCAATAAAATGTTTAAATAGAAATTGGAATTCTGGTGGGTATGCAGTGGGATATCATTGCATTTGTAACTTTTCTGATGTCTGGAGTTCTTTTCAAGTGCTAGGATGTTAATATACTTTCTTTTGTGAAATATCTGTTCACATTTTTTCATATTTCAAATGTCCTTTATTTATTTTTAACTTGTAAAATTGCTTTACATATTTTGCATACAAGTCATTTATCAGGTATGTAATTTTGAAATACATTCTGCCAATCTGGGAGTTATCTTCGTTTTTGTGACACAACAAAATCTAACCCTCTGCTTTCAGAAATCATTTTTTTTTTTTTTTAATTTAAGGGAATTTTGCATACTTGTTTTAGTACTTCCTCAGTCCTATATAATAAATTTTTGCCCAACTAAAATTTTTAAAATTTTCTTATATGTTTCTTAATATCTTCTAGAAATGTTATGGTTTTAGCCCTAAGGTTTTGGCATATAACACATTTGGAGACCTTTTTTGTTTTTTAAGATGGATAAGGTAAGTACAGTTATGTGCCACTTAACAACATTTTGGTCGATGACAGACTATGTATGTGAAGGTGACCCCATATGACTATAATGGAGCTGAAAAATTCCTGTTGCCCATGAACAACAGCCATTGTAATGTTAATGTAATGTGCACAACACATTACTCGCTTGTTTGTGGTGATGCTGGTGTAAACAAACCTTAAACAAACCTACTGAACTGCCAGTTATTAAAAAGTATGGCACGTACAATCACGCGTAGAACATAATACTTGATAATAATAATAAATGACTATGTTATGGGTGTATATAGTTCCTATACTTTTTATTGTAATTTTAGTGTGTATTCCTTCTATGTAGAAAAAATAAACTGTAAAACAGGCATAAACAGATCCTTCAGGGAGTATTTCAGAAGACGGCATTGTTACCATAAATGGTGATGGCTCCATGCATATCATTGCCAGTCCTGACCCTATCATGCTGGCCTAAGGATTGATGTGTGTGTTTCTGTCTTAGTTAGAAAGAAGAAAGCTTAAGAAGTTAAACATTATTAAAAATTCATAAGATAAAAAAGCTTGTAGAATATGGATAGAAAGAAAAAAAGATTTTTATATAGCTGTGTATTGTGTTTGTATTTCTAAAACTTATAAAAGAATAAAAGTGAAAACAATTAAAAAGTCGTTTACATAGTAAAAATGTTACATTTAGGTAAGTTTAATTTATTATTAAAAATATTTCTTATAAATTTAGTGTAGCCTTCATGTAGTGTTTATAAAGTCTAACGTGGTGTGCAGTACTGTCCTAGGCCTTCTCATTCACTCGCCTCTCACTTACTGGCTCAGTTCTGCACGATTCATTCATAATAAGTACCCTGTATAGAGCACCATCTTTGCTTTTTACACTGTATTTTTACTGTACCATTTTTATGTTTAGGAATGTTTAAATATACAAATACTTTCTATGGTTTTATAATTGCCGAGGTATTCAGGGCAGTAGTAACAAGCCCTGTTGTTTCTAGCCGAGGAGCAGTAGACTGTGCCACATAGGCCAGGTCTGTTGTAGGCTGTACTATTCAAGTTTGTATAAATACTTTCTATGATAATTACACAACAACAAAATCACCTAATGACACATTTCTCAGAGTGTATTTTCCTTGTTAAAAATACATCACTATAGTGAGGATGATTTCCTTTCATATTAATATCATTGAAATGACTAATTTTTCAATTGAATTTGTCTTGGCATCTTTGTAGAAAAAATGAGTTGACATATCTGTATAGTTCTATTTCTGGGCTCTCTTTCTCATTCAATTAACCTAAGTATCTATCCTTACACTAAGCATTAGGGGAAGGCTAATAGCAAGGCAGTGAATGCCAGCAGACTTCCTTCACAGCTAGGACCACAAGAGAGTCTAATCTCCCATTCTAGCTCCTAAACTAATATCTATAAATTTCAATTTTTCTTTGTTATTTTCCTTTACTGAAACCAGCTCTTTCTCTGATTCTCTTTCAATGATTAAATAGCTCTATCTTTTCAGGTGACTTATTTAATCTGTGATCTTAGCTCTTTAATGGACTTTGACAAAATCAAAAATTTTGTCAATTATTTGGCTTTTTCTTCACTGGTAGAGAGGAATTAGCATTCTCTGTGACTTTCTATGCCATAGGCCAACTTTGTTAATTTTAAGATGCTTATTAGACATAAAAATGTAGAAGCTTAATAAGCATATTGTATTTATTAGTCAGAAATTTAGGACAGTAGTCCAGCCTTGAAATATAAAATTATAAGTTATCCTCAATTAATGATATTAAGAAAACGATGCAAATACCAAAGAAATTAGTATAGACAGAAGGTTGAAAAGGCCCATGGACTACACTCTCAAGTCCTCCAGTGTTTATAATATGTAGGGATATTATGAGGAAGCAATAAGAGAAATGGAAAGAAAATGAGAAGAGTGAAAAAGAGAAAAATAGAAAACTATGACATGCTAGAATGTTGAGTGAAGACCATATTCAAGGGAGAAATGATCAATTTTGTCAAATCCTGTTGCCAAGTTAGATTAGGCAAGGATGAAAAAAATTGGTCATTGGATTTAGCATTCTAGTGTTTAGTGCTGACTTTTGTACATGTTGTCATGATGCCACAGATGGTATGACTGAATAAGGTTAGATGGAAAATAAGAAAAGAGAAAAAGGAAGCAAGTATGTGTTTTGAATTTTTGCTGAAAAGAAAAAAAGAGGAAAAGGGTGGAGAAAAACCAGGAGGGTGATTTATAGAGAGAAGCATTGTCTAGTTTTGAGGGTTATGAGAATGAGCGTATAGATCATGAAAAACTGATGCTGCATGTGAGAGAGAAAAACATTTCTAGAGCAACATTTTTGAATGGAAGAAAAGGATGGAATACAACAAACAAATGGAAGTTCGCCCCTTGCTAGGAACAGATATAACTTATACCAAAGACCAAGAGACCGTATGTAGACACAGACACAGGTGGAGCATAGAGACAGAAGCTCGAGAGTACTGTCTATTAATTGCTTCTATTATGTAATTGAAAACAAAAGCAAGGTTATCCACTGATAATTGAGGAAGGGAAGGATGTTTTGTATGTTTAAATGAAGAAGAAAATATGTGATAATTCAGTAGGAAAATAAGAAAATAGTCAGGTTTGGGGAAGATATTATAACTACTTAGTGGCCTTCCAAATCAAGTTCAGGTTAGTGACCACCAGTGTAAAGTTAGGACAGTGAGCATGGCATTGTGTCTTTCTCTGGTCATGGAATAGGATTAAGAGCTGATAGGAGAGTATATCAGCCGAGGGAGTGGTAGCAAGCAAGACATGAGAAGAATTAAAGTAGTATATAAGGCAAGGATGTAATTTATTGGCCATGAAATTTAAGGTAGATAAGAATAAATGCTAAGAAATGAGATCCATAGAGACACACACACACAAAATAGGGTCAATAAATTGCAATAAGCCAAAGAAAGTGAGCTTTAGCATATTTACTTTTCTTTTCTTTTATTATTAAATCATAGCTGTGTACATTAATGTGATCATGAGGCACCATACACTGGTTTTATAAACAGTTTGACACATTTTCATCACACTGGTTAACATTGCCTTCCTGGCATTTTCTTAGTAATTACTGTGTTAAGACATTTACATTCTACATTTACTATGTTTCACATGTACCCTTGTAAGATGCACCGCAGGTGTAACCCCATCAATCACCCTCCCTCCACCAGCCTCCCCCCTCCCTCTCCATATTTACTTTACTAATACTTTAAATCCAATTTTTTTTATTTCTACCTTATATTATAGATAACATGCTTGTATGCTGCTTCCTTTAGTTTTTAAAGAAATCAGTTATGAATGGATTCAACATAAGAAAACTTTTAATGTTCTCCTAAATGCATAATGCCTTTCTTGACTGTTTCAGTTTTCATTAACATCTCCATAATTTTATTTATATAGAATTTAGTTCCATAATTCATATTTAATTATGTTTTTCAATAAACAAGAATGTTAGACTTTTCTCACTTATGCAGAAAATATCTTAGAAACAGAAAAACTGCCTCTACCTATCTCACTGTTAAAAAAATTAATTTCCTTTTAATCTAAAGTACACACAGCCCATACAACTATTCACTACACATAACTGCACTTAGGTTTTATTATTTATAAGACAGTGATTCATTTTTCTCTTAGGAAGTGTGGCTATCAATAAGAAGGAGCATATCTTAAGGTGGAAATATTCAAGGAAATATTGTTTAGTTTTAAAACATATATACCGAATTTTATGAAGCTTATAAAATGAGGGATTAAAAATATAGAGGAGATATGATTAGTTATTCCTCAGGGACCCTGAGCACTTGAGAAAAGATAAGATCATAAAAAAAGGCACAAACAAAGGTAAAAGAATTAACATTTAAAGGAAATAACATTCTTCTCCTAACAGGTGAGAAAAGAATGTTTGGTGTAAATGAAATAAAGTTTTCTTTTTTGGGGGAGGGGGTAATAGATTGATTGTGAGCCTGTGAGGTAGCATTGACATTCTCTGAAAAATAAAAGATAATTTCAACCTCTAAAATGAAAGTTTAGTGGAGGGGATGAGGTTGTGAGGAGAGTAGAGAAATTTTGAAAAAGTGAAGATGGAGAATAAAAGGACAATCAAATAAAAAACAGTGTAACTAATAGATACCTAAGTAGAGGGAAAACACACTCTAGGTTTGAATTCATGGACTTACACTATGCATCAGGTCAATGTGGCAGCTGTGTGAGCTATATACAAGGAATACTCTGCAGGCCAAGTGGAGAAGTGGAGTGGGTATAGGGTAAAAGCTCATCCGAGGATTGAAGGTATACTTCAAGAGTTAGACAAAGGATAATGAGATGAGGCTGCTAAGAATATTAGCAAGAAATGGCATTAAGTGGTATATTCTAGAGATGGCTAAAATAGAAGTAGAGTTTGATAGACTAAAAAACAAATAAAAAAGATGAATAATTCAAAGTTTCAATTAGTAGGAAAAAAGTGTAGAGACAGCACAGAGGAAATTAGAAAAATAGGACACTGTCATGCAGAGTAGAAAACTTGATTTTAAGCTCTGAGAACAGGAATCATGTGAAGGAGACTGGCAGTAAATTCACATGTGAGTATATTGTTGCATATCAGTAGACACTCATTAGTTGAACATCAGTTAACTTTCAACAGATTAATACTCAAAGTGGCTAATGCTTCAAAAATTTGATCCAGTGTCTAGTTAAATCTAAGGGAGTAATATCTATCTGAAATTTGAACTTCCCTCCCATTTTTGTTCATATTTTCCACCAATTTTATTGTCATCCTATAAGCACTCATCCTTCTGAAATGCCATGGAATGAATTTTGCTTATATTTGTTAAATTTTCAATTTATCATAGCTGTTGACAGTAAAATAATAAAAGTATATTCTAAAACATTTAAGACATTTACTCATCTGAAATCAAATATATAAATTTAATAATCCTGGTGTATACGTGCAAATATAAATATTGATATTTGGATCATTCAGATGTGTTTTAGGAAAAACAACTATAGAGGAAATGGGCAATTCAATTTTATTATCTATAAACTAAATTTCTAATAATGGAATTATAAACTACTACCTACTTTTCTCATTTTTACATATCTGTGGATAAATGCTTCTTTTATTTTAATCAGCTGAATTTAAGATACAAAGACTTAAATTTCAACATTTTATATTTTGCATGGTGTGCTAGCTTGTCAATTTTATTGAGCCTTCTATTTGGTGCAAACTTTTTTTTACTCAGCTTATAAAATTTCTTTCACATTAAATTATTTTTTTATTCAAAAGTAAATAGCAGCAGGGACACAGTGCTTGATGATTTCTCTTAAATGTAGTCATCTTTTACCCTGAATGGAAAATGTATTTTTAAAAATCAAAACAGGGTTTTTAAAAATTAGATTAATTTTTGCTAAATTTTGATCATACAGACGAACCTAATGGCATAACATGTTGATTGCTAATAAAGTCATTTAATATTCTACACATCTGCATATTTATCAGTTCTAAGTGCAGTCTAGCAATCAGCAATATCCCCACGATAACTCTCCTGTGGTGCTTGGCAAGATAATATAATGCCTGATGAGCCACTCTCCACCAAGAAGCCGTCAGCTCTCAGTTGTGGTACTCAGGAAATGAGCTCACCCTGCCTCCTCCGCCAGTGGAGTCAGCACAGAACAAGGGCACCTCCGGGACAATGAAAACCCCAAACAGGTCTATTGAAGGAGATTTTCAATCCTTTCCAAAATAACTTTAAAGTATGAAATAGACGTCTATGCCCCCATTAATAATATATACTTAGCATTAAAAATCCTCTTTCAGTGAAATAGTCTTGTAATTTTAAAAGTAGGGTTTTTGTCTAGAGTGGTGGCTCGTGCCTATTGTCCTAGCACTCTGGGAGGCTGAGGCGGGTGGATTGCTTGAGTTCAGAAATTCGAGACCAACCTGAGCAAGAGCAAGACCCCATCTCTGAAAATAGCTGGGTGTTGTGGCAGGCGCCTGTATTCCCAACTACTTGGGAGGCTGAGGATTGCAGGAGCCCAAAAGTTTGATGCTGCTGTGAGCTGTAACGCCAGAGCACTCAACCCCAGGCCAAAGTGAGACTCTGTCTTAAAACAAATATCTAAATAAATAAAAAGTAGGGTTCTTTTCAGGTGTTGTTTTATGCATAATAAAGTATTCTAATAAAAAGATATCCCCAAAGAACTTTTGCTCACAATGAAGAGTTGGTGCGTGATGTTGCCTTGAAGAGAGTGTCTGTTACCTGCTGCATTACTGCTAATGGAGTTGCACTTGTATACAGGTTTTACTATTTATAATGCCACGTACTATATTAAGACCATGGCATATTTACTTTTCTACTACTAAGCCGAGAGCTGAAGGGCAAAGTGAGAAGTTTGCTGAATGCTGAAAGCACAGGGTAATTGTATTGTGGTCCTAAAAATGCTTTCTTGTGATGACCTGTGTAATTCCTCTCTCTCAAGATATGGAAATGAAACTTGTTCACCTTTTTGTTACCACCTTGTAGCTTGATATTTATTAGATATCTAAATATCTTTTATCCAAGTAATGAATGGATTCTAGACAAATCTTATTGCTGTTTATTTTAAAATTAAAGACAAATAGTAATTTTTAGACCATTTGTATTTTACTAAAAATCAAACTACATAAAACAAAGAAAAAGATAAAATAATACAAGATGATCTCTTTCACAAAATTACTTGTATTCATTGACTCTGTATGTATACCAAATTCCTACTTTGTACCTGTTACTTCGGATATATCAGTGGGAAAATAAATAGACAAAAATCCTTGGTGTCATGGAACTTATTTCTCAGGGGAGGGAGAGAGGAGTCATGTAACTAATGAGTAATATGTGTATTTGATTATTAAAAGATGATTACTTTTTGAGAGTGGAAAAGAAAAAGTAGAGCAGGAAAGGGAAAGTCAGGAATGCTTCAGAAGGAGACGCACGAGGCAAATTTTAAACATCATAAAGTGGGGAAAGCTTCCTTGAGAAAGTGACATTTAGTGAGCCATGTCCCTATCTGATGGGTGGAAGACAGCAGGAAGACAGCTCAGCCCTTAAAAAGATGCCAGTGGGGGAACATACCTGTCATATAGGCCAATGTGGCCGGAGGCTTTTGGAGAGAAATAGGAAAGTAGATTAGAGAAGCAAGGAGGGTCCAGATTAAGTTGAGCCATGCAAAGCATTGTTAAGAACTTTGAATTTGATACTAGCCCAAATGTGGAGCTGTTGGAGAGTTTTGAAGGAATGATTTGAATTATATTTTATAAAATCTGCTTTCTTTGTTAAGTATTAGCTACTGGAAAGAATATTACTTTGTACAGGGTGGACATAAAGTTCATGTGCAATTTTAACATAGTTTAACATAGTAAATTGCACGCGAACATTATGGACACCCTATAAATTCAACGTGGTGTGGGAGACAAAGAGAGGAGTTGAGAATGATTGCAAAATTTTTATGCTGACAAAATGCTAGTGAAAATATACTTTTGAAAATGTACAGTATAGAAAAAGAACAATGAGCCACATAATGTCAGAGGACTTATGTAGGGGACTACACCAAAATGTAGGTGACATATTCACTAATTTAAAAAAATTTATGTTCAAAAGAATAAATTTAAAATTAAGATCATAATGAGAAAGGATCTTGTGTTTGTTCTAGATTATAGCTGGGGTCAATATTCAAAGTTGATTCATTCATTTTTTTTTCATTCAATAAATATTTTTTGACAAAAAAAGTACTTCAGTTACTATTTCAGACATTAGTGAAACAGTGATCAAAAAAATCATTAAAAAAACCCTATCCCTGGGCAGTGCCTGTGGCTCAAAAGAGTAGGGTGCTGGCCCCATCTGCCAGAGATGGTGGGTTCAAACCCAGCCCCAGCCAAAAGCTGAAAAACAAACAAAAAAAAAACCCTATCCCTCAGAGTTTAACTTTGATTAAAGTAGACAGATAGTGAGGAAAATAAGTAGTATGTTGTTTATGTTATAGAGTGATAACAGGCTTAGGAGATAAAAAAAATATATAAAGCAAAAAAGAGAAATATAAAATGATTGGGCTAGAAAGGGTTGAAACTTTTAAAAAGATGACAGAACAAAGTCCATTGGGAGGTGAGTTTTGAGTAAATACACTTAGGAAGTGATGAGATTATTTATGAGGATACTTGGGGAAGTTCATTCTAGCAGAAAAAAAAAATAAAATCAGAAAAAATTATTAACCAAATTGTTAGCAAAGCTCTAACATTTTTTTTTAGTATAACAAATACTTGCAGCTTGATGAAGAAGAGGATAAATCTACAATGATTCTTTCAAATTTATACAGGCCCATCAGCACAGCAGAAAACTATGATGTAGTGGCCATGTAAGGTTATGTAGAGTCTCAGTGCATTCTGGACTTGGGTTAGAGGGCCTATATTCTGAGAGTAGAAGAAATTAAACATACTGACAGATTTGGACATAATTAAATCATGTCTAATTAACATAGAATGGCTTTGCAACTGGAATGGAAAGCTCTTTATCTTTGGGCATACCTGTTTGACTCTTAGCCACTATAAAATCACTGAGATTTATAATATGATACGTAGGCTGTGAAACTCCTCTGGCAACCCCCTAGACAATTTCTGTACTTCTGTTTTATGACCAGCCTCAATCAGTTTGCCAAGGCTGGCTTGATTATGTGAATAAGGGGATTTGCAAGAGCGCCTTACCGAAAGCTTTATTCATTGATGGTTATCCTGAAAGTGACATTGTTTGCACAGATTTTTGCCTCTTGAAAGCAGATTAATATTCCATGTGTATGGTTGGACTCATGGGGACTTTGTATTGTGGATGTCTCTTGGACCCATGATGGATATCGGTATTCTCTTTTTCTCCCTGCACATAGACTTTGCTTTGAAATAAAAGCCTTATATAATTATATTGTGTGGGATTTAGAGTCTATTGAGTTATCTCAAATAATGCAACTGGGGAAAACAATACAGATGTCCGTGTAAGAAGAAGTATCACAAAAGTGATGTGCACCTAGATTGACCTGGGAAGACCATGACAGTAGCCAGTTGTCTTTGAGAGTAAAAAACAGATCTTTCTATTCACTACAGAAGTCTCCAATTTTAGGTGACAACCACTTGAGATTCATTTTAATGGTTGGGCCTGTCACGGTCCGTTTTTTCCAAGGTTGAGGAAAGAAATTTGCAGCATCTTAGAAAATAAGCACAAATAGCATTCAGCCCATTTTTTTTTGCAAAGCAAGGATTTATGATCTTTAATTGAGTAATGGTGTGAAACAGTCAGGTTCGCATAGTTAAAACAATGCCAAAACTAGACAACGTCTCTGGTCTAAAATATGGAGGTCTTCAATGCATCCAACTGAGAATTTGCTTATTCCTATCTATTGAATTTCTTCGCAGAGATTTCAATTTCAAAATTCTGATGTGGGGTGGTGCCTGTGGCTCAAAGGAGTGGGGTGCGCCCCCATATGCCAGAGGCGGTGTGTCAAACCCAGCCCAGGCCAAAAAAACTGCAAAAGAAAAAAAAAAATTTCGATGTGTATCTGTACCACTCAGGCTATTCCATTTGGCCTCTGAGATTGGCGTGTGAATTTCTTTGTCACAAGCCGGTTACAAGAGTGGCCTTCTTTTTTTCTTCAACCATGATTGACTACACCAACAGAAAGAATTCAGGTAGATCTGAGTAATGGCTACATACAGTATAATTAATTTTCCCTACATATTTAAGCTCTTCTGAATTTTCAGTTTGAATTCACCAACAGACAAAGAGTTGTCCTGTTTAGTTGTTGAGTAACAAGTACACTGACGTACAATCCCATTCAGTAGCCACTTTACTCTAGCAGCGGTTCTCAACCTGTGGGTCACGACCCGTTTGCAACAATGAAAATACATCCTACATATCAGATATTTACAATAAAATTCATAATAGTAGCAAAATTACAGTTATGAAGTAGCAACAAGAATTATTTTATGGTTGGGGGTCACCACAACATTAACAGTATTAAAGGGTCACGGCCTTAGGAGGCATTAGTAAGGTCAAGAACCACTGGTACAGCCATGACACATTTGTTTTCAACAGTAATAGTTCTTATAACTTTACATTCAGTAACAGCCTCAGGTAGCAATATTGCAGGTTTACAGTTTAAAATAACCCAAATCTAAACATGTTGAATTCTTGCCATGATTCAAAATAGTTTTCTCTTATCTACAACCATGTATTTATTTGTAGTTATCAAAAGTATCAAGTTATTCAACATAACTAGTTTGTACCAACAGTTCTTAAACCAAGGTATAGGAAGCATTTGGTTCAATTGTAAAGTCAGGCAGAGCTTTGAACTAACTTAACCAGTACTGACAGTGAAGTTTTTTCACTACCTACAAATGATTTCCAGATCTATTTGGGGCCCTTGCAAGTTGGAAAAGAAAGTCTATTTTCACTTTTATTTCCAAGTTTCCTTTAGATGGCCACATTTAAATATATATATATATATATATATATATATATATATATATTTTGGATTATTATTGCAGAATAATCCACCATTACTTTAATATCTGCTTTTAAAATGTTTATTATTATTGTTAAATCTGGTAACCTGGTTTTTGTCACTGAGTGTTATGATCAAAGAATCACACATGAATAACCATTCTAAAAAGAAGTTGCATGTAAAAAATACCAAATTGTGAAGTGAATATTTTGCAATTTATTGCCATTGAAGTATCTTTCATAACACTTCAAATTTTAAGTGCATATTTTTCTTGGTATTTTCCTTTACAAATCAGGATTTTCATTCATCTGAGAAATTCAACCTGGCAATTCCTACTAATGTGAATATTAAACTGCTAGCTTTAGATTCTATTCAATGACAGAGGCCAATTGCTTTATGTTAATGTGTAGCTTTCCTGGAAAAGTAGTGGAATCCTAACTTATAAGATTTCAGTTTTTGAGAAACTCTAAAATTTTTCAATAAAAGAAAAGTATAAAATAAAACTAAATTTGTCTACTTCAAATTTTATTATGGACTGAATGTTCGTATCTTCCCCCAATTTTTATATTGAAGCCCTGTTCCTCACTGTGTGGGCATTTGGAGTGGAGCCTTTAGGACGGGGTGGCGAACACAAAGAGCCAAAATTTTAAACTGTGAGAGTCAGAGAGCCACACCACGCAGTGACCTGCCAAAACAGACAAACACTCACACAAAAGCATATAATTTTAACAATAATATATTAAACACATAATATAATATGCTCAGTCAGGTGTTTTTTGTTACCTTGTTTGCCACCCCTGCAATAGCAATACAAAATGTACTAAGATAGATTCCCATTCCAAAAGGGAGCAACAGAAAAGAAGAAAAAAGAAATAGGTTCCAAGTTAGTCCAAAATAAACCAGGGAAGTCAATACTAAACCCTAAGGCTTGAGAATAATCTCCTCTGACTCCATGGTCTGCCTTCTGTGCACAGTGAGTGGGGTTAGACCCTTTAGACTTTGGGCAAACCCACCCGCATGGTTTTGCTGGGCTCTGTCTACCACTGTCTCAGGTTGGTGTCTCACACTCTACAGCTCTTGGGGTCTCTGGAGTGGCCACACCCCACAGCCAACTAGCCCTCTGTGATGGCTCCACCACTGTGGCAGGTCTCTGCAGCATCCTCTGAAATCTTGGTGGGGTCAGCCATGTCTTCACAGCTCACACATTTGGCATGCCTGCAGAATTAGCACCACGTGAACACTGTTGAGAGTCCCAACTCTCAATATTAACATCTGTATTAGGCAGAGTTCTCCAGAGAGACAGAACCAATAGGATTAATATATGGATAAACAGATGAGAGAAGATTTATTGGGAAATTGGTTTGTGAAGTTATGGGGGCTGAGAGGTCTCATGACAGGACATGTGCAAGCTGGAAGCCCAGGGGGGTTGGTAGCAAGGCTCAGTCCAGATCCAAAGGCCTCAGAACCTTGAAAGAAGAGGTGTAGCTCTCAGTCCAAGGCTGAAAACCAGAGAAACTCAGAGGGCACACTGGGCCAGTCCTGGAGTCCAAAGACCAGAGAGTCTAGAGTTCTGATGTCCAAGTGCAAGAGAAGAAATGTAACCCAGCTTCAGGAGAGAGGAAGAGAATTCACGTTTCCTCTGTCTATTCATTCTGTCTGGGCTCCCAGATAATTAAATGTTGCCTACCCACAATGAGGACAGGTAGTCCCCACTCAGTCCAAGCTCCTCCAGAAACACCCTTAAAGCACACCCAGGAACAGAGCTTCACCAGATTTCTAAGGATCCCTTGATTCAATCAAATTGTCCCATAAAACTAAGCATTAAACCATGAAAACTGCAAATCTGACTGTATAATATAAAATAATGAAGAACTGCATATTGAGTCACTAAAATATTTATTCATATAACTAAAATTCAATAAAAGCTAAATGCTTAGCTCAGTGCCTATAGCTCAAGCGGCTAGGGTGCCAGCCATATACACCAGAGCTGGCGGGTTCAAACCCTACCCAGGCCTGACAAACAACAAGGACATCTACACCCCCAAAATAGCCCGGCATTGTGGCAGGCACCTGTAGTCCCAGCTACCTGGGAGGCTAAGGCAAGAGGATTGCTTAAGCCCAGGAGTTAGAGGTTGCTGTGAGCTGTGATGCCATAGCACTCTAGCCCAGGTGACAGCTTGAGACTCTGTTTCAAAAAAAACAAAAAAAGCTAAATGCTTATGCACTGATATAAATCATCCAAAGACTTAAGTCATTGTATACTTTTAAGGTAAATATAGTTTAATATAGTTTAATAGTTAACAGTAATTATTGCAATTTTGTTTGTAAAATTTCTACTTTTTACATACTTTTAATGGCAAGAGTAATGTCTCCAAAGGAAGAAAATTATACACAGAAATTATTTACTGCTAAGCAAAAAATAAATTTAAAAAATAGAAAGATGAACTATCCTTAGGGGAACTTGATTGCACCAGGCTTTCTTGGATAGCCTAGGTTCCTGTAAATAATAGACTATTAGGAAAAGAAGCACTGAGTAACTAGGTAACTCAATGCCAAGGTTACTGTCCAATTATAACAATTGTGAACATCTATATATCCTGCATTTTTCATTAATTCTTCCTTATTTTAGCGTCCCATTCAATCTTTTCTTATTGTATTTTTACTTTTAACGTCCATATTATCATGCATATTTCATGTGTCCCTTCAAGTTCTTTCAAATAATTGTGGACTGGGATATATATAAATAAATAACAAATAAAATGCTAAGCCTTCCTATGCAGAGAAGAAATCATTCTTATTCAATTTCTCATCATTTACAATTTAGAGGCTAAATGATTTGAATTTACAAAAAAAAAAAAAAAAAAGTTTTTATTCTATCCCAATGACATGAAAACAAAAACAGATTTATTTGTTTATGACTTTTTGCCCAAAACAATTCTTCTGCTCCAGAGAGTGTGAATCCTGATGTGGACCTGGTCTGGAACAAGGAAGATAAAATATGAGATCTGAGTTAGAGGCTTCCATTTTGCTTCAAATTTTTTCCCTCTGAACAGTTAAGAAAAGAACCTGCAGAAATAGAAGGCATATAGTCCAGTGCCTAGCATATTCAAAACACATGGAAAATAATTGTTTGATGAATACATTCATTGTGATTGAATTAACAGCTGAATGAATATTGTCTTCCTTAATAATGGTCAGTATGCTGAGGTAGGTACAAAGGGTACCATGTTTTGGTTAGATGAGATGAATAAATTCAGGAGATGTATTAGACAGAGTGATGATTGTAGCTCATATTAATGTATTGCATCTTTAAAAATTGCTAAAAAATTACATCTTAAGTGTTGTCACCACAAAAAAAAAAGTATGGGAGGAGATGAATGTATTTGTTAGTTTAATTTAATCATTTCATAACATGTTGAAACATCATCGTGTCCACCATAAATATGAACAGTGTCTATTTGTCAATTATACCTTTATAAACCTTGGAAAATATTTTAAATTGATCCTGATTTGGGGGGATATAAGTTTTCTTATGGTAAGTTGATTGTAAACTACATCCTGAAAATAAGTAAAACTTTAATAGGCATCTATGGAAAAGGAGAAATTGTTTCACATATGAAAGGCACAGCCTGAGCAAAGGTGCAGAGATAAGAAAGTCCAGGAATCGTGAAGACCCCCCCGAGCTGAATTTGGCCATACTTCTATGCCAGTTGAGTAATGGGTGGTGTCCCAAGCTTCTAAAGTGCCCCACCCACAAAATGTCTGCTCAAACCACTCCCCCGTGACTTCCCCACCTCTCAGTCAACATCGACACCCAGAAACTAAAGGATTCACACATACTAGGCAGGAGCGATCAAACCTGTACACATTCTGTACACATTCCCCAAAATGTGCTGAGCACAGAGCATGCGCCAGGCATCCCTGAGCACCCTAAACATGCGCTGTAACAGGAAAGCAAAAAAGTTTCCTCTGTGAACTTTCCCTCATAGTTGTGAAGACTGATAATAAACAAAATAAAAAATAAAAGAGTATATTAGTGCTCAGCACAAAGGGTAAAGCATGAATAAGGGACTGCAGCCAGCACCTGACCAAGCCCAGCCTTGATGGGGAAAATCTCGCGCGGCTCAATGCCGGGCTGCACCTGCCTCTGGCCGGTGGACCAAGACTTCCAGGGTACCTGAAGATGGAATGTGGCAACTGTGATGAGGTTTCAAGGAACTGGCACTACTTCTGGCTGATGGACAGTGCAGCACTGAAGGAAGACACGGCAGCTCCTCCGTGGACCAGAGGTGCCAAGTGGCCACACAGGACAGCTCCACAGAGATTCTGAGCAGCACCATCAAATTGTATAGGGCTGAAGACAGTGAAAAGTTCAAGGCCATAGTAGAGTTTGAGTTCTAAAACCTCAAACCTCTTGATTTTCAGCCCTGGGCTGGGTTTGCTGGTACTAGCAAAGTCAGGTACCATCATCAGTGACATTAATCTGTAGGAGGAGGACTGACAAAACAGCTCAGGGAGTCTGTGGGATGAGGTGACCCACCAGTTTTGGAGGTTCTGTGCTTTATGCCTGTACACTTACCTCTAAAAACAGAGAAGGGGAAAGGTGCCCCCACACAGGAGAACCCACTGAAGTTGTCCCTTTCTCCTCATCTCCCAGCAGCTGTACCAAACCCTCACAATGTCTATGCTGGGCTCTGTCACAGCCTCCCAGAAAAGCCCCTGTTCATGTTGCACAGATGCGTGAAGGTGGGTCAGGTCGCAGCCATTCCATCCATAAGTTAGAGTTCACACTGGAGGTCTCTGACTACGTCCTGGCATCTTCCCACAGTTTAAAATCCTGCACTTGGTCCAATTTGCAAATATGCAGGTGTACACAGCTTCGAAGGGCTTTCCAGCTCTTGGAGAGCAGGCAAGTCAACCCAGCAGACCAAAGGCCAGCTGAGGCTGTGGAATGATGCCATGAGCCCGACAGTCCTGAACCAACACACTTTTTAGATCAGCTCCGCTGGCAAATAAATCCAGGCATCCCTGTTAGCTGGTGTCACCTCACATTCTAAAGCTGTAAGGGATTCACTTTTAGCATGAATCAGGTCCACAAAATTCCCGACAGAAAGTCATCTGGTATCTGCTCTTTTGCTGCGATGGGCATTTCCTTTCCCTCAAGCCAGCCAGTACATATATTCCTCCTAATGCTACATCAGACTCTATATTCCCTATGTCTCCCCCTGTTGTTTCTAGTTTTTCCCCTATGGCCGCACTTAGTGTTCTGCCCTTGGACATCCCTATGGAGATGTGAATGTGGCAGCCATTATGGATTAAATTGTGTCTATTCCAAATTTATATGTTGGAGTCCTAACCCCCAGTAGCTCAGAATATGACCTTATTTAGAAATTAGGTGATTGCAGATGCAGTTAGCTATGACAAGGTCATGCTAGAGCAGAGGGGACCCTCACCCTGTATGACTCATGTCCTTATAAGAAGGAGGATATGTGGAGACGCGCGCACACACACAAGGAGAATGCCATGGGAAGGTGAAGGCAAAGATGGGGTGATGCTTCTACAAGCCGAGGAATGCCAAGGATTGCCAGTAAACCACCCAACACTAAGCAAGGGGAGGTGCAGAACAGTATCCTCCTTGCAGCTCTCCGAAGGAATCAACCCTTCCACCACCTTGGTCTTAAACACCTAGCCCCAGAAATGTGAGACAGTAAACTTTAGTTATTACGCCCCAGAAGTGCCATGGGCCTGGTTCCCTGGGTCTGAAGACCCTCAGGCCGTGGACAGGTCTGCTCAGGGTACAGCATGATCACAAGTGAATGCTAGTGCCATTACACCAGCAAATTCACCACTTGGATACCTGGTATTTTTTTTTCCAATGTCCTGCCGGGCCTAAAATTTTTCCAATGTCCTGCCGGGCCTAAAATTCTCTTAGAATTAAAATTTAGTTTTCTTAAAAACAAGCAAACAAAAGAACATAAATAGGGGTAAGGGGATACCAAGTCCTGTGTGGAAAAAAATAGGGAATATAGGAAAGGTTATTGAATAAAAAAAGAACTTAAAACTTGAAAATTAAAAAAAAGCAGAGTACTGTGTGGAATATTGAAATTTTAAAGAGGCCAGAAGAGGCCTCCCAGAAGACACTGGTACAAATCTGATCTTGATAAGGAGCTCACCCTGTGGATCTCAGAGAACTTTTCAGGCAGCTGCAACAGAAAATGCAAAGTTCCTGAGGCAGAAATACATTTGTCCAATTAGAGGAATAGTGAGGAGGCCAGCATGGCCACAATGGTGTGAACATGGCAATAGAAAGATGATCCTTTGAGAGCTAACTGGGTCCAATCACGTAAGGTTAAAGACACCAACTTTTACTCTGAGTTGAGGAGAGATTTGAACAGAGGACAGACAAGACCTGACTTACACGAGCTCATTCTGGCTGTTTGCTGTGAATCCTGAAAGGCAAGGGCAGAATCCCGATGACACTTAGGAAGCCACGTTAGCAACTATTGAGTGTGGTAGTGGTTTGGACCAGAGTAGAACAATAAATGTGGTGACAAGTGGTCAAATTCTGCTTCATTAATAATTGTTAGGATGGACTGGATGTGATCCAGGAGAGAAAGACAGAGGTTAATGATGACACCAATATTTTGGAGCAAGCAGCTAAAAGAATTAAGAGAACACTAGATGAAAAGTTTCAGGGAAAATAGGTTCAGGGGAAATATCAGGAGCTCTTCTTTGGACATGGTAAGTTTACGGCGTCTATTAGATATCTAAGGGGAGATGATAGGTAGGCAGTTGGATACAAGGTTCCCCACTTTCAGGGTAAATTCCACCTGGAGATATAAATTGGGTTTTATCAGTGTACAGATAGTATGGAAAGCCATTGATCTGGGTATAACTACCCCCAGCGAAAGAGAGTAGACTAAAAAAAAGAAAGAGGCCTCAGCCCTGGGGCACCTCCTGCTAAGAGACAGAGAAAATATTCAGTAAAGGAGAACAAACATTTATCATGGGCAGCACCCTGGTGGCAAAGTGAAGAGTGTTTCCAGGTCAGTGACAAATTGCTAAATGATACTGATGGGGCAAATAACATAGAGACTGAAAAATAAGATGACCATGGCGTTTAGCCATGGAGGTTACTGGTAACTATGATAAGAGCAGCTTCTTACTTGTTTTAGTATGTTATTTGCAACTTTGTTCAGTGCCTTTCAAAGGCACTAGAAAAATGACCTAGTTTAAGTTACCCGCAGTGATGTCAGGTGGAAGTCTCATGGCCTTGTGTTGATAAATGAGCTGGAGGTCATGCGCTTTGAAGGGTCTTCCCCAGAGACATGACTCCAGGAGACAGGAGGGTATTTTCTCCCCAATGCCATGCACTCCATGGACATTAAGAGCATGCTTCCCAAGTTGTCCTCTATCCTTCAGAAAGTCACTCAAGAATAAATTTAGCTATGTCTTTCCTCATTACTAATTTGACTTATAAAACGCTTGGGATAATAAATTCCATTAATTTATTGCCCCAGTTCTACTGTGATCTGTCCTCTTTACCTCTCCTACCCCTTCCAATATGGCAAGGGGTCTCCAGTATGGACTAGCAGGATTGTTTAATATGTTCATGTTGGAATATGTTCATGTTGGAATTTCAAATGATAACAGCAGTTAATTTTCCCCAAAGGAAAAGAAAGGAAATGGAAGTTGATTCCTTTCAGGTACCAAATCTAAAGAAGACAGTGCTGTTTTGTAAAGGATGATATGTTTAGCTGTCTGGAGAGGGAATGGTGAAGAAAATTAGCATTGCAGAAGTATCTTATTTAAGTTTTAGAATTTTGTGTGGTGTCCAATGCTGGTCTTGTTCTATAGATGAGAAATGTGAGGTGTGGAACTTTAGCTTGACAGCCACCTCATAACTATGAGAAAGAACTCGAGCAGTGGGACCCAGTGCTTCAAGTCCTGAAGTCCAAGTTCTTGTCCTTTTTTGTGAGGCTCAGCACTACTGCCCCGGAAAGACAATAATTAAATGAGGGCGACACTGACTACAGTAAACTTCAATCGCATTTGACATAGGAAAGGTATTAAGCTCTGCGTGACTTGGGGGTACTGTACTTTCCTTAATATCTGTCACTCACTCAACCATGCTTACAGCCATGAAGCTGGTTAAAAAAACTTTAAAGAAAAAATTCCCTTGAATTAAAGGGAAACTTATAACCCAGGATACAAAAAAGAGTAATACATTATAGTTTTGAATCACGTAATTTTCCTCTGATGTCTGACAAATAAGTCTTTCTGTCTACTTTAACTCAGAATCACATATATAAAAGATATAAAATAATAAAGCAACAGTTTAAAATTAAAAAAATAATTGTGTTGTCTTTCATCCTCATTCAGCCTTCTGGAAATTCTTTGAAAAAACACAAATGCAGATGTGCATGTAACACACAAAATGTTCTATTCAAATATGTAGATCCTCTGGCTTTGCTTTTCTGCTTAGGTACTCTGAAAACATGCGGTCTACCTTAGTACTTTGAGCTTCTCTTAGTATTAAATAATTTCCATGGAAACTGGGGCTAAAGAGAACATCTGACAGCTCATTAAATGATATGCCATTTAAACAAGATTTTAATTTCCCTTGGTCTTCCTTTTGTTAGATAATCAATAACTACCAGTGTTTATATTTCTTAATGATGTAACTCCTGGACAAGCCTGGGAAATGTTGGACTACTCCACACAGGTTCCTTCTACTATGTAATTGAATACAACATCTCTGTTTTAAAGAGATGCTTTACAGCACAGATGAAGCAGAGGAAGAATCCAAATGTTTCCAAGGCAGCTCAGCCTTTTAGCCATGGGAGGAAAATCCTGTGCTCAGATTCCAGAATTTTTCTTTGTCTTGGTAATTTTCCAGCATGTGCTTTTACTCTTGCAAATGCCACATCAGAACCACAGATGGCAGCGTGATTTGAGCTTCTTTGCTCTTTAATCCAAATCCTAAATTAGATGGCAGTTGGTATTAACCTCCCAGCTTCCCTCACCTCTGTCTACCCCCCACACACGCTCCTGGTTATTTTCATCTCGTTGGACTTTCAAATATTTGACCTATTAGTATTTTTACCAGCACAACAAAAACACCAGAGTCTTAATATTGTCAATACTGTTTCCCGGTGTTTTCTTTCCTGTTTCAATGTGTATTCATTCTCAAGTTAAACTAATTGAGGTTATCAGAAGAATTCTGGGTGGCCATTTGCAAGGGTAGATGCAAAGTCAATAGTAGGATTGAGTTTGAGGTTTAAAAATTAAAATATACTGTTCCTAGGCAGTGTCTTGTTCAAAATAGTCCTCCAAAATGTAAGTATTTGACCTAAAATTTCCCATTTTTCACTTTTTATGCAGATCCTAGATACAGCTTAGATGTGAATTTAAATCTTAAAGCTACAAATTGCATATACATTTCATATAGTAAGACTTAAAGATGTTAATGTACCAAATTTCAACAACCATGGCAATACTGATTTCTACCAAAAGATATGAAGATTATATAGTATTTTAAACTGTTAGCTTATTTTTTGAAATCAATTTTTTTGAAAGTATGAATATCTACCAGGTGGAAAGCAAGGTTCTGAGAATTTGGGAGATGCAAAGATGATCATGAATGGATATGCCTTCAAGTTCAAGTATATAACCCTCAAATGACTCAAACAGATTATCCCAGTATAAGCCATTGTGCCGTAGAAAGAATCTCTGCTAGGATGCTATGGGTTGTTCTACTTGTCTTTTGCTACCAGTTCCCATACATTCGTGTGTTATTCATGCAATTTGGGGCTTGATCTAATGAATTAATTCATTCAACAAATATATGAGCACCTCCTAAGTGCCATACACTGTACAAGTCACCACGGAGAGGGAGGAAGTCATTTCCCTACGCTTGAGATGTGCACAGTCCAGGAGGCAAGGCCATCCAAAGAAGCCCACAAGTAGAATGCAGAATGAAACAGGCCATGGAGGCTTGCACAACATGTTCTGAGAACCCTGAACAGAGGCCCTTGTGCTTACATTTTTATGTTTCTTTCTCTTTAGGTTCTTCTTTCTAACATGGATCTCCTAACACTCTAAAAAACAGACCCTTGAAAAAAGACCACAATCAGACAGACTTCTAATCTGGCTCGAGCACTGACAACCTGTGTGTCCTTGGGAAATTTGTTTTAACCTCTCTGAGCCTGTAATTTCTCCCTCCACCATTTGGTCACGTTAATAATTCTGCACAGAGATGATGTGAGAGTGAAGGGAGACAACTTATGTGAAATGCCCAGCAACATACTTGAGCCTAATAAACATGACAATTCTCCCACATCACCCATAGTTGAAATTGCCTTTTTAGTCACATCGCGTCTCTGACCTTGTTCACCAGCCTAAACTACATTGATAACAGTTCACACTGAGCATTTACAAGGACCCAGCCATCCTTGGAGTTTTGTCTCAGTTCATCCTCACAACTACCCCTTTGAGTAGACACAACCCAGACAGCTGATCTAACTTTACGGCTCCCATCGTGAGTGGCACACTGTTCTGCCTGACCATTCCTGTTAATAATTATGCACCAGCCTAGCCTCTCCATCACTTCCTGGCTCTCAAAGCCTGTTACGTATTTATAATCTGGCAGATTGAACCACCTTCTCTGACTTTGCCTCATTACCCAATACTCCCAAGATGAGGCTTTTTGCTCCACTGCTCTGATATGGGAAAGGAGAGCTGCTGGGCACAGGCCACAGAGAAGATCATACTATAGGAAGCAACAGGCTTCCTTCTCCACAGTCTTTTCTTATTTCCATTTCAAAATGACCGCCCTCCCTGCCCCACCTCCCCAGCCGAAAGCCAACTCTTGCAACCAGCTTTGTAATCTATGTTGGTAGCTGGAAAAGGCACATAGACGCCCTTTAACTCTATTCTGTCTCCTACATATATTTGAAGTTTACACTTATCCAAGAAAAAGAAAACCTTCTATTTAAGTATACTACAAGGGTAGAGTAAGATAGATGTCATTAGGAAAAGCATAAGATGCTTCAAGATAACAGCCCTCACAGACTCCCAGGACACCCATGCGTGGCTTCCTACAGCGCCTTTATTATCCACTTGACAAGGAGTTTGAGCAAAGAGACTCTGATAACCTACCAATAATCTCTTACCAGTTACCCGCCTGCCTTGCTCATTAGAGCAGCTATTCTATTCCAATTTCCCTTTCCTGTGAGAAAAAGCAATGTTTTGATAAATGCTCAGCCTGTACCATAATCCCACACATGAAGGAAAGAAAAGACTGGCTAGACATCACCTGGATTCAGGCAGTCCCCAAGTTACAAACATCTGACTTACATATAACTCGCACTTACAAATGGGAACTATTATAATAAGTCCCCGAGTTACAAACAACTGGCCGGTATACGACACACTCTTATGAACAGAGGCTACTGCAGGTAATAGGTAAATGCACCTGTTCCTACTTACATACAAATTCAACTTCAAAACAAATGCAGAGAACCTGTCTTGTTCTTAACCCAGTGACTGCCTGTATGTATCCCAAGCTATGTGGTAAAGTTTATGTCAGAAACCAAATAGCTCATTTTATAATGATAGTTCTTGGAAGGCAGAAGGCAGCAAGCCCAATTGTTTCAACTCAAAGGCATTTCTGACCAACACGGGCATCCATTCTCTTCAAGGTTCCTGGAGGAGGATGTACTGGGAGAGGCTGACCCCTGCTGGGGTGTGCAGATGTGTGCATGGCAGTGTGCTTGGATGTCCATTGTTCATGTCAATATTTTATGAGCTCACTGCATTTGAAACAAAACAGTATTTTATCAGTTGATGTCCTTTAGTTTCAGGACGGTGTGTTAGCCAGCTTATAATGTTTCTTCTATCAGCTTCTTGTTTTCACCTGGAAATCAAAAAACATTTTATTTGTATCAAAATTTTCCTTTGGCCAGGTTCTTGGTCAATGTTGTAAGCTTTGTCAAAAATACCAGTAGTTGTATACAGGTGTTGCTGTGGGCACCCGAACTCCCAGCTACTTGAGAGGCTGAGGCATGGAGATTGCTTGACTCTAAGAGTTTGAGGTTTCCGTGAGCTATAATAATGCCATGGCACTCTACCAGGATGATAGACTGAAACGCTACCTCAAAAACAAAACTTAATTCCTTTTATATATTTTTATGTATCTAATGGTATAAATCACCTGCCTTTAATTTATCAGTATCACAGTACTCATTGCAATCACCTTTAGAATAATAATGACTTCATGTTATGTTCAATAATATGGTTGCTATAATATGCATAAACGTTCAGTTTATGTGTCCACAAAGCAGATCAAATTCCTTATCCTCAAAACCAACGCCAAAATGTGTCCTTCAGTAAGTGTTTAATCCAATTGTAACCCCCTGTGGCTTGTTGCTCAAGCCAGTTTAGAAGGCATTCTCACTCTTTCTCCCTCTATGTCCCTCACTCATGGTCCTCCACAATGACATTAGTGCATCGGTGTCTATTGATTCAATTGCCTAGAAATCTCTTCTTTATAAACTTCACACTATCCTTCCTGCCACAGACTAGTACAACCAAACCTAGTAATTGGTCCTCCTAATCCTTTTTATCACTGTTTAATTTATTCTCAAACCTGAAAGCAAAGTTAATCTTAGAAAAATTTCAAATATCGTATTTCATTTCCCTACTTAAAATCTTTCAGTAGTTTTCTGTATCACTTATGATCATTTGTTTAATATGGTGCACTAAGCCTACACAGCTGAAACCCTGCCTCCTTTCTGCCTCTGCACTATACATGCCGTTGCTGTGTCTTAGCCCCTGTGGCTGGCTGTTTGGGAAAATCCCAGGACAGTATGGAGAAACTTCCCACTAACCTGAGATGGACCTGAGAACAAAGAATCACTTAGGCAAGTCCAGCTTGAGTTTATTAGAGATTACTTACAAAGGCACTTGCTCCTGGGTAACACAGGAATTCTTTTCCATATGGGCTTTCCTGCAAATTCCCCATCTGTCCCTCGTGTGGGGAAGCCTTAAATCTCCTTCCGATGAGTGACACAGACCTTTTACACTGTGTCATTGTCTGGCAACAGTGAACTCAAGCATGCACAGTCCCATCACCATGAATCTTCTTACAACCCCTGCTTTGTCAATGACATTACAATTCTCCATGGGCACAGATGTTAGCATTACAATCAGCTACAGCTAAAGCAGTTCAAAGCAGGTAGGGTCTAAGCCAGCCCCTTCAAGTGCAGCCACTTTCCCTGGGTCCGGTAGTTATCTTGGTAGTTGTTTAATCTGCTTTGTAGCAGTCTTGCTGAGCACTGCAAGCTGTCACAGCCTTTCAGTCATGTGGTGGAGAACATGCATTTTTCCCTCACTGGCCCAAGCTGTTTTCTACCTCAGAACATTTCTACATACTATTCATTTCCTAAACTAGCTTCTAGCCCTCAGCTATCCTCTTAACCAAGCTGCATTTATTCAACCTATACACGGCAGCTAAAGTGTCATTCCTTCAGGGAACAATTTCCTCCCCATCCATCCTACCCACAGCACACTCTCAATTTGATGCCACAGTTCTGTTACCAAAGTACCCTGAATTCTTTCATAGGTCAATTCACAACAGCAAGTAATTATTTAATATTGTGTTCCTTGATAGAATGATAGCAAGTAGGAACCATAATACACAAACCCAGATGTGCAACAAATAAACCACTATTTTGGTTTTTAAAATCAACTTAAATTCAACCCCTGCTTAGTTAATTTAAATCCAAATCCTACCAATCTGGAGAGAATGTTAATCCTAATTATCATTGAGTTCCCCTCCTCCCATTGCCTCTGTGTCTAAAAAAAAAAAAAAAATCTGAGTGAAGTGTCTTATTCTGCCTCAGAACACTGAACTACAGAGGCCCATCCTGTCCACAATTCTCACGTGATTACTTTTAAACCCAGTGGCCTCTGCGCTACCTCAGGCTGTGGAATCCCCATCTTTACTTGGTGACCTTGAATATACTTCTTTCTTCCCATTTCTGTACTTGCTGTGAGTGTAATCTTTCAGAAAAGCAGAAAGGCTGCTTTCAAAGAATTTCTACTTTCTGCTTTGCAAACACCCTTGAAGGAAGAAACAGACATTATCCTACTTAAACTTAGAAGGAATGGCAAAATATAGAAGGGAAGAAAACACAAATGAATGTTTAGAATCAATCCATGTGGGTGACACTTGCTCATAGAATATGTCCACCATATATATTTATTGAAAGAATAAATGGATTTGAATTATCAGTTCACAGCCCTATCATATATTTGTTTTGTATGTATCTGAAGGTGTTGACAGACATGCGTACACATATAGACAGAGAAGAGAGAAAGAGAAATGGGAGCTGAAACTTACGGCCAGCAGAGGAGCAAGCCTCTCTGCTTCCTGTCCTGCCCATCTCAGCTCCAATCCAGCTCCAGCTCCACAATCAGCTGTGCACTGCAGACACCACCACTGTCATCTTGCTAAAATAAGAGAAAAATGAATATTTTCTCAAAGATACCTAAAACTACATATATATTTTCCATAGGGTGATAAATCTTCCCCTATAAGGTGAGCAGGGAATGTGACTTATTGGGAGGTAGAGTAAGACCCCATTTGACCTTTTATCACATGTGAAGTAGAACTTAGAGTTTCAGGTATGATTAGAGTTTAAATCAAGCAGCTTCTAACAGAATCATGCACTATGATGTTTAGATAACTTTCTTCTCAAATTAAAAAAAAAAAAAATCCATTTCTCCCTACCAAAAACTGAGACAAGTTTTGAAAAAGGAGATCAAATTTATTACCCTTTATAAAAGGGTGAGTGAGATCCTCAGCTATATTTCTTTTTATTTTCTGGTAGACATCCAGCAACTGTGCTCTGCTTACAGAAATTTCATTCAACTCTGAGGCTACTTACTATCTAATACATATGTTTGGACTTAAGTATATCGAATAAAGAGAAATCATTTCCTGGTAATTGGGCTTTCCTTCAGCTACGACTATTTAGATTTTGCAAAATGTATTTGAACCTTCCAGTACTGAAGCTGATCTTGACTTTGGCAAGCTACTTGTCCTATAACTTTGGTTCTTTTAGGAACAAGTTCCCAATTCCAGGAAACACATTTGCTCAAATGTAAGTGGGCTGCAACTCAAGCAATCTGCTCCCTAATCACCTTGTAATAATATTATTTTTGATTCTGTGTTTCTTCTCCAAGTGTCCTCCTGCTTTGGCCTTAAAGATCAATGTATGATTTTATCTGCACATCTAGAAACCCAGTGTCATGTCCCATTTCTTGCTAGCACGCTGCCTCCTACACCACCATTTCCATGAACTTAGCATCTGATAAAGAGTGACTCCTCTTGCAACAGACTCACATTTTGCTTTCATAGATACCCCTGACCATTCACGGCCCCATTCATGAGCCCAAGCCCCCATCCTAAACAGGCTAGATAAGATTGCCTTGTTTCAGAATTTAAATCTTTATCAAAGAATTCTGGTACTGTATTTCTAGTTTTAAAAGAATCCTAGGGGCAATGCCCATAGTTCAGTGGGTAGGGCACCGCCCACATACATGGAGGTTGGCAGGATCAAACCCAGCCCAGCCCAGGCCAGCTAAAACAACGATGACACTGCAACCCCCACCCTCCCCCCCAAAAAAACCCAGCTGGGTGGTGTGGCCAGTGCCTGTAATCCCAGCTACTTGGGAGGCTGAGGCAGGAGAATCACTTAAGCCCAAGAGTTTGAGGTTGCTGTGAGCTGTGGTGCCACGGCATTCTACCAAGGGCGATAGCTTGAGACTCTGTCTCAAAAACAAAAGAAAAAAAGAATGATATAGACACCTGGCCATCATTTGTATCTAATTCATTCCAATCACTGAGAAAGGCAACTTCTTAAACCAAGACATTCAGCCTTTTTTGAGCAGATTACTTCATTTCATAGACAAGGTGGTGCAGAGTCTTTCTTCTGTGGCACCATCTCTAAAGACAAGTCAAGGAAAATGCTGTTATCCTTTTATTCTAAGGACATGGAATACAGTGTTATTTGGGTCCTCAGCAAACATACACATTCAGAGGCATTAGATCTAATGACACCATCAACACGAGGAGGCACACATCTGTTCTCCACGTGGAAATGAAGCATGCTTTCTGGTGTTACAGAAGCTGCTGCTTAAAACAATTATGGCAGGGAAATATCCCCAAATCACAATACTATGTGAATGCCACATCACATAAGCCATATGAAAAATGAGGATAAAATCAGGTCACAGACCATTACTCAAGAGAAAAATAACATAAAAGTATCTGACCATAAAATTATAGCCAAGAATGTTGTCATAAGCCAGCATCTGTAATGGAAATAGCAAGGATGGAAATTGCTACTTAGGTATATAAGGTTCTGCTTCTACCAGACCAATGTTGACCCTGAACATCAATGGTCTCTGTCAGTGCTTGCCTGGTCTCCAGCATCACCATTCTTCTTCTGCCCAACTTGGACCACCTGACCCCACTTTTAGCTTCAGGTTTGGTACACCATCCAAAACTAAGCCTAGCTTCAACAATGAAAAATTTAAGAAATTCCAGACCAGTATTCAGATATGACATTCATTCACACTCTGACCTGACCTCATAAGTAACTGTACCTGGATATTTTTCTTCTGTTCCACTCAAATTTCACAGCATGGCTTTTAAAACCAGATGGATGTAAGTTCTAATCCTGTTTCCACTGAGAAAACTTTAACACCTGACTTCTTGCTTACATAATGAAGATAAAATATTCACTTGCAGAGTTGTTATAAACATTCACTGACATCTCAGTTATTCTTATAATAAACTGACATCTGTTTATTCTTATAAACAGTGAATGTTTATAAGAAATGTGAATGTTCTTAGTGTACAGTCTAACAAATAGTAGGTGCTAAGCTTGTTTCTTTTGAAAATTTCTGTACTACAACTCTATAGTTTCTTCTTCTAGTTTCAGCCTAAAGTCTTATTTGTTGAAATTATCAATAGCTCATCTCAAAAATCACAGCACTTTCATTAATCACTTATTCTTCTATGCCTGCACTCTCTAATACAGTATCCACTACATACATGAGGCTATTTAAATATAAATTTTAAATACTTTAAATAAAACTTTATTTTTTCCTGGTTGACTATTGGGAGGTTGTATGTTTCCAGGTATTTATCTGTTTCCTCTACATTTTTGAGTTTATGTGTATAGAGATTTTCATAATATTCACAGAAAATAATTTGTATTTCTGCAATTATTTGTTGTTACATCTCTTTTTTCACTTCTGATTGAACTTATTTGGGTCCTTTCTTTTCTCTTCCTGGTTAATGTATCAAGAGGTCTATCAATATTGTTTATCTTTTCAAAGAACCAACTTTTGTTTCATTGATCATTTGTATTTTTTTTTATTTTCCATTTTGCTTAGATATGTTCTAAACTTGGTTATTTATTTTCTTCTGCTGTCAACCCTTCCATCAAGATTTAATGAAGAAGAAGGAGAACTTCCGAATAGACCAATAATGAACAATGAGATTGAAACAGTAATAAAAACTCTTCCAACAACAACACAAAAAAGCTCAAGACCAAATGGATTCACAGTCAAATTTTACCATACCTACAGCAGTATCACCTTGATACCAAAGTCAGGAATGGACACAACAAAAAAAAAAAAAAAAAAAAGAAAAAAAAGAAAACTACAGGCCATTGTCCCTTATGAATGCAAAAATTCTCAATAAAATACTAGTAAATATTGATAAAATATTAGCTAATCAAATTCAACGGAATATCAAAAAAAATTCATCTTGATCAAATAGGCTTCCTCCCAGGGATGCATGGATGGTTCAATAAATGTGATTTAAACACATTTATTGATTTACATATGTTAAACAAAGACTATATGATTGTCTCAATAGATGCAGGAAAGTGACAAAATTCAGCCCTCTTTCATGATAAAAATCCTCAATAAATTAAGCATAGAAGGAACTTATCTCAAAATTTTAAAAGTCATATATAACAAACCTACAGTCAACATTATACTGAATAAAAACAAGTTGAATGCATTCCCATTAGAAACTAGAATAAGACAAAGGTGCCCACTGTCACCTCTTCTATCTAACATAGTGATAGAGTTTTAGCCACAGCAATAAGGCAACAGAAAAAAATTAAAAGCATCCGTGTTTTAAAAAGAGGAGGTCAAACTGTTCATGTATTACTGATGATATGATCTTATTATATCCACAAAACCTCAAAGACTCCACTCACAGACTCCTGGGATTGATAAATTCAGCAAAGTTTCATGTTACAAAAAAAAATGTACACAATTCAGTAGCATTCTTATACTCCAATAAGTCAAAATGACAGTCAAATCAAAAACTCAATACCACTCACAATAGCTACGAAGAAACTGAAGTACCCAGAAATATACTTAACCAAGGAGGTGAAAGATCTCTACAAAGAGAACTATGAAACCCTGTGGAAAAAAATCATAGATGACACAAACAAATGGAAAAACATACCATGCTCATGGATCAGTTGAATCAGCGTTGTCAAAATGTTCATATTTCCCAATGATTTCAGATTCTGTGCAATCCCCATCAAAATATCAATGTCATGAGTCAATGGGCACTTGGGCTTCTTCCATGACTTGGCAATTATGAATTGAGCTGCAATGAACAATCTGGTGCAAATATCTTTATTGCCAAATAATTTTTGGTCCTTTAGATATACACCTAGAAGAGGAATTGCAGGTCTACATTTAGATCCCTGACTGCTCTCCAAACTTCCTTCCGAAAGGAACATACTAGCTTGCATTCCCACCAGCAGTGCAGAAGTGTTCCCTTTTCTCCACATCCACGCCAACATCTATTGTTTTGGGATTTTGTGATGTGGACTACTCTTACTGGAGTTAGATGGTATCTCAGAGTAGTTTTGGTTTGCATTTCTCTGATGATTAAAGATGATGAGCATTTTTTCATGTGTCTGTAGGCTGTGTGCCTGTCTTCTTAAGAGAAGCTTCTGTTCGTGTCTCTTGCCCACAATGAAATGGGATCACTTGGTTTTTGCTTAGTAATAAGTTTAAGTCCTCTGTGGATTCTGGTTATTAAACCTTTGTTGGTAGTATAACTTGCAAAAATAATCTCCCATTCTGAGGGCTATTTGCTTTACTTAGTGCATTCTTGGCAGTGCAGAAGCTTTTTAATTTGATCAGATCCCAATAAATTGTGGTATATGTATATATACACATCGGGAATACTGTGCAGCAGTAAAAAAAAATGGAGACTTTACCTCTTTTATGTTTATATGGATGGAGCTGGAAAGCATTCTTCTTAGTAAAGTATCTCAGGAATGGAAAAAAAGTACCCAATGTACTCTGTACTACTGTGAAACCAATTTACAATCACTCATACTTGCATATGAAAAATGAAACACAACTTTAGCCTAGGATGAAGGAGGGAAGGGGAGGGAGAGAGGAGAGAATGGGTGGGAGGGATAGGAGGGAATAGTAGGGGGACCACACCTATGGAGGATATTCCAAGTACAAGTTGGATCTATTATGTGTAGAACACAAACGTCCTAATGCTATAATTGGGTAAATGAGGTAAAATCTATGTTGATTAGTATGATGTAAGCACTCTAATTTGTACAAATAATCAACACATTGAAAATGGCATAAATGTATTTATGATCTATGTACAAAAGACTTAATAAAAAAAATTTAAAAAATACCAATGTCATATTTTACAGATCCAGAAAAAAAGAATTCTACACTTCATTTGGAACCAGAAAAGAACCCAAATAACTGAATCAGTCTTAAGCAAAAAGAACAAACCTGAATGCTACTGAACTGAACTGTGTACATCACACTACCAGATTTCAAACTATACCACAAGGCTACAGTAACCAACACAATATAGTATTGACACAAAAAAAGAGACACAGACCAATGGAAGAGAACAGAGAACCCAGATAGATATAAAACCATCCACATACAGCCAGCTGATCTTTGACAAAGCAGACAACAATATACATGGGGAGGAAAAGCCTCCTATTCAATAAGAAAAATTACATGGACACATGCAGAAGAATAAAACAGAATCTAGATTTCTTACCCCACAAAAAATTAATTCAAGATGGATGAAAAGCTTAAATGTAAGGCATAAAGCCATAAGAATTCTAGAAGAAAAATATTGGAAAAACTCTTCTAGATGTCAACCTAGGCAAAGAATTTATAAAAAGACCCCAATGGCAAACAAAACAACAACAAAATTAAATAAATGGGACTTGATTACATTTAAAGTCTTCTGCCCAGCTAAGGAAATAATCAACAAAGCAAATAGACAAGTTACAGAATGGGAGAAAATATTCACAGACTATACATCTAATAAACGTCTAATAACCAGAATCTACAAAGAATTTAAGCAAATCAGAAAAAAATTAAAAAGCAGGCAAAAGACAGGAATATCAAAAGAAGATAGACAAATGACCAATAAACATATGAAAAAATGCTCAATGTCACAAATTAAGGAGATGCAAATTAAAACCACAATGAGATATCACCTTGCCCCAGTTGGAATGGCTTTTATCAAAAAGTCTAAAAACAATAAATGTGGGTGTGAATGCAGAGAGAAAGGAAGATTTTTATACTGTTGGTAGGACTAGAAATTAGTATACCCTCTATGGAAAACAGCATAGATTTTCCTTAAAGAACTAAAAGCATACCTACTATTTGCTCTAGAAATCCCACTACTGGGTATTTACCACCACCACCACCCCAAAATAAATCATTATATCAAAAAAGCAGTTGCACTCAAATGTTTATTGCAGCACAATTCACAATTACAAAGATATGGAATCAACCCAGTGCCCATCAACACATGAGTAGATTAACAAAATGTGGCATGCATACACCATGGAATACCACTCAGCCATGAAGGATGACCGCATGACTTTTACAACAATACAAATACAACTGAAGACCATTATCCTCAGGGAAATATCTGAATAATGAAAAAACAAACACCACGTGGACTCGCTATTAAATTAGAACTAAGTGATGAGCACATGTGTACGGAGATAGTTAGAAGTCAGTGGAAATCGAGCAGGGATAAGGTGGAAGGAGGAACTAGGTACAATGAACCCTATTTGGTGAAGGGTACACTAGTTACCCCGACATAATTATTACAAAAGTGATTTATATAACCAAAAATATTTTTACCCCCATAATATTTTTAAATATTTTTTTAAAAACACTGAAAATGGATCAAAATAATATAGAATTGTGTGTAATGAAAAATAAATAAATATTGTAAATTCGGTTTTTAGGTTGCACTAGCCACATTTTAAATGCCATATGCGACCACTACCACATCGGATAACACAAATAAGAGAACATCGCCATACTGACAAAAGGTTCTGCTGGACAGCTCTGGCAGAGACAGTATCTAAGGAACTATATATTCCATTACTGAGCTCCAAAGCATTTAATTACCTTTTTTCTAATGTATGAACAAATGAGACAGATGGTCTAGAGGCCATCTGCTACTAAGACTCAAGTTTTTAAAGTTAAAATTATTCATACTTATCATGGTCATATGAATAATAAGGTTTTCAGTTTTCAGTCTTCAATTCTTAACTTAGAATAATAGCATCTAAGAGGAATTAACCCGGACCAGGTACAGTGGGTCATGCCTATAATCCCAGCACTCTGGGAGACTGAGGACGGGTGGATCGCCCTTGGCTAAATGTTGGAGGTACAGTGATAAGTAAAATAAACATGTTCCTTCTTCTATGGTACTTATGAAAGAATATTTTAATTCAGTTTGACTTAGATGAATATAATTTTATTACATTTTAAGTTGTCTTAATTTCTCACCTTCAGATGAAGGGAGAAGAATTCTAACCTATTGGAATCTTCATATGCAAGTCAAAATTACATTTTACAAAGCCTTCAAATCTTCCTCTTACTCACCAGGCCACCAATTAGAGCTAAGTCACCAGGATGGCAAATATTTCATAAGCCAACTGCAATTAATTAGTACTGGTGTCTGCACTAGTCTGAGAAGCTGTACTGAGGCTAGATATAGTGGGAGAGAATGAAATAGTGTGATCTATCAGCAATATCTTCCATGAGCTCAAGAGATTTGAGTATGATAATTATGCCCAGTTATTTGCATTACCTGGGGAAAAAATGAGCACAGTGGCATGGAGAGGTGTTTTTCCAGAGCAGGAAAGCAAGTAAGGGCAAAGACATAGAGGCATGGACAAGCATGACTCATTCCAAGAAGGGCAACTGGTCCCAGTGAAAGGAATGCAGTGTGGGTGGAGCTAAAAGCCAGCAAGAAAATGTGGACCCAAGTTATGGACCATCTTGAATGCCCAGGATTAAGTTCAGATAGTTTATCTCTGAATCTTCATGTAATTCCCAGTCTTCGCTGGTCCTCAATCTGAATCAATGTCTCATTCTTTCTGCTGTTGGTTTTCTAAAAACCTCTCTCTGTCCTCTAAACTTCCTCCTAACCAAGACATATGTACCCACATAAATCATTTCATTATCATTAAATTTAATATGCTTAAAAATCATCTCTAAATTTGATGGGGCTCTTCATTTACATGGAACTAAATTTCATAATAGCCAATAAAACAAAACAAGATCAGTCATGTAATTTAATCACTAACATGGAGTCCTACTTAAAACTATTTATGAGAACTATGTTAAGATAGCCACATATAACTAAGGATGTGTTTTCTTATTCAAAGTGAAGATAAATATGTATCTAGTACACTAAACATAGAACAATAACCAAAACTATTTATGAAATCCTATTCTCCAAAAATGTTCAGTTTGTCATGTCTATAACAGAAGTATATAAATATTCTCTGAATGACAATTCCCCCCAAAACAATCTCCTTTTCTTTCTACAAACAGTATGTATATACGTGTGTACATGTGTGCATGTGTGTAGGCTAAAGATAAGACAAAAAAGAAAGCTAACTATACAATTACTAGTAAACAATTCATTCATTGCATCGTGATATATCATTCTTAAAAGTGTAAAATTATTCACTATAGTAAAGTGATAAGTTATATAATGTCTAAAATTTGTATAGTTGAGGTCTGTTTATATTCTAGAAAGCATACACTGTATGAAGAAGGTAATAGTACTTGTAGATTTTAATCTGAACACCAAGTGAAAAAAACTATGAAAAAAATAATGACTTTAATTTATTACATCAAAAAAAATTGTCTCATACTGCAAAACAGTCAAAAGAACTGAATATTTGTCTATCTCTGCCCCCTTGTGGCCGTATGTGGCTCTCAGGAAGGGTAAGCACATTTTTGAAGGAGGAAAACAAACACTTCGGGTTTGAACACAGACATAAGAAAAAGTAAAAACAAACCCATCCATGTTGTTGCAAAAGATAAAAAAATCTCCATATTTTTATGGTCAAATAAAAATAATTAATTATTATATTTAATACATAACAGAATAATTCTATTCCCATCAGTGTGTGTATACTTAGTGTAACATCTGTGGTTAATTTTTGAGAGCTACTGGACAAGAATAGTAATAAATGTGAGACGCTAAATTAATCTGAAACAGAAGGCAGGTCTTGAGAGTCTTGTAATGGTAATTATATACAGTATTGTTTTGTTCAGACACTATATAAGATTACATGATATATGTCATTCAACCATATGATGAATTTTCTTGAAACCCTACTCTATGCCAGACACTGGATCAGATCTTGGGAAAAAATAATAAACATAGTTTTTGCCTTCAAGGAGTATATTCCTTGTAAGGAAAACAAAAGCCAAATACAAATAATAACACTAAAATACAACAATCTCATACTGATGTTTGAAGGAAAATAATATGGTTCTATAAAAGCCAATAATAAAAGAAATAGGTCTACCAGGGAAAGACTAAAAAGAAGCAGAAGGTAGGGGAATCTGTGAGTGTCCTGGGGCAGGGATAATATGTGAACTCCGTACTTTCTACTCAATTTTCTAGTGGACCTAATACTGCTCTAAAAAATAGTTTTTTTAAAAGTCTTTTTTTTTGTCTTTTTTTCTTTTTTTGAGACAGAGTGTCACTCTATGACCCCTAAGTAGAATGCCATGGTGTCATCATAACTCACAGCAACCTCAAATTATTGGACTCTAGAGATCCTCCTGCCTCAGCCTCCTGAGTAGCTGGAACTACAGGCACCCACGGTGATATTTGGCTAATTTTTCCATTTTTAGTAGAGATGGGTATTACTCTTGCTCAGGTTAGTCTTGAATTCATGAGCTCAAGTGATCCTCCCATCTTGGTCTATCAGAGTGCTAGGATTACTGGTGGGAGCCACTGTGCCCAAACAACGAAGTCTATTTTTTAAAAAGGAAGAGAAAGAAGCATTTCAAAGGCAAACGGTGCTAGGCTGGGCAGAAGGAGGCATGCAGAGCATAAGAAGATGCACAGACAAATGCTCTGGGCAGCACAATGGCAGGGTCCATGCCAGTGCCTGGAGCCCAGAGAGGGAGAAGAGAGTCTAAGGAACATGGAAAGGTATTCAAGGTCAAAGTTGGCATGGCCATAGGGGCCATATTATAAATTTAGGTCATTAAGAATAATAGGAAGTTACTGAAAGGTTTCAAACAGGAGGGGTTTTGATCTGTATTTTGGAAATATATTAAATATTCAAAAATAAATTTTAAAAGGGCATTAGGGCACAATAAATAACATGCTACTTTTATTAAATTGTCACATATTTAGTGAGTGTTTACTAGATGATAGCCTCTGGTCTATTGTAGTAGTCTCACCAAAAGATGATGGTACCTTGCACTAGAATGATGGCAATGGGCTCAGCGCCCATAGCACAGTGGTGAGGGACCAGTCACATATACTGAGGGTGGCAGGTTCGAACCTGGCCCAGAACAGCTAAACAACTATGGCAGCTGCAACAACAGGTGCCTGTAGTCCCAGTTTAAGCCCAAAATTTTGAGGTTGTTGTGAGCTGTGCTGCAACGGCACTCTACCAAGGGTGACATAGTGAGACTCTGTCTCAAAAAAGAAAGAAAAGAAAGAAGGAAGGAAGGGAGGGAGGGAGGAAGGAAGGAAGGAAAGAAAAGAAGAAAGAAAGGTGGCAATGGAGACGAATGGGTATTTGAAAAATGTTTAGAATAGCTAGAGAGTGGTTGAATGTGGAGCTTGAGAGAAAAGGCGTGATATGGATAACTCCTTGGTTCCTGGCTTTTGCCATGGGATGGATGAGAGTTATATTCTATAAACAAAATTCCAAAGAAGATGGGGTTAAGAGAGTGGGAGCAGTTGAGAGAGAAGAATACACTTACATTTGATTTTGGAAACACTGAGTTTGAAGAGTTTCTGGGGCATCCAAGTACAGATGTGGGATAAACCCATGGAAAATGGACTAGGTCTAGGAAAACAATTAAAAAGTCCAGTCAGAGAAGCTTTAGGTACTTTGGTTAGAAAAGAATAAAAGATATTACTTAAGAAAGCTGCTATAGCATCTTGGGAGGAGGAGAGACTTCAATTTAAGACAAGAAAGTTGTAGAAATTGGAGAAGGAGTTAAGAGTTTGCTGGTGATAGGCACGCAAGGAAAATCAATAAAAATGAGTTCACCAAATGGCCCATTGCCTGAAAACCAACCTATCAAACACACTGATATAACAAGAATAATTTTATAAGCTTTAAGAGGAATATTTTTATTTTATGACTAAATATAAAACAGTTCCTATGTACTATGTAAAAGTTGAATTTCTACACAGAAATTATTTATTTGTACTGATTTTAATTTTTGTAAATGTCATTTTATATTGAGCCAACCTACTGGCATTCATCTGTTATCAAAGTATTTTTAATCAATTTTATTCTTCATTCACATCTTTTTTATTTGGTTCATTGTGGTCTTTCTTTGTTTTCATTGTCTTTTGTGCTTTCACAAGGAATCATTTTGCACATTGCTATCAACCAAGTAAAGATACCTTAATTGTTCCTGGGTAGAAATCACATTTTTAGTTCCATGTGAGTTTTAACTAATTGTGATTCTTCTGAATGAATTTACATTTTAATTCTAAATTTAATTTAATTCAAACATTTTATTTAAGTTTTAATTTAATTTAAAATTCTGATTTATTTTAGTGGCTGTGAATTTAAATTTGAAGTTTAATCTTAATTAAAGTTTAATTTAAGCCTAAACTTTAAATGCTAGAAAGATAAAATTACAGCTGATATAACATTTGAAGAAATGGCAGAAAAATAAGAAAAATGCTTGGAGTTTAACAAAATAGAAAATAACATTCAAAGATAACTGAAATTATTTCTCATATAGAAAAGCAGTCTCCTTATACATAAAACACACACACACACACACACACACACACACACAAAAAAAAAAAAAAAAAAAAAGCTGGAACACAGCTTTTTCTTTGAGAATTATTTTAAACAAATATTGATTCTGTTTTGCTACACTTTAGCATTTATGGATTTTTTTAGGAGGTTCTTGGGTGATATATGAACTTTAAAATGTCAAGTCTAGAATATCATATTTCATCATTAGGGACCAAACTTACACATCATATTAACTTTAACTATTAAAACTATTTGGATGAATTTATAAATTTGGTGAATCTGGTGAGTCTGATCATTTGGCAAATCTCCTTTCAGTGAACTAGTTCTTTAGGAAATGTATTTTCAAATTAGAAAGTAAACAATTTACTGTAATAAAAACAATTTTTGTTTTTTCAAAACTCTCACAGTCTACAAGGAGAGATGAATATCTCCAATAGTTGTAAACTTTCAGAGACTCCAGGCATAGTGGCTCCTGTAATTCTGGCACTTTGGGAGGCTGAAGCTGGGGGATAGTGGAAGACCAGGAGATTGAGACCAGCCTGAGCAACATAATGAAATCCTGTCTCTACAAAAAATAGAAAAATTAACTGGCCTGATGGCACTCACCTGTAGTCCCAGCCACTTGGGAGGCTGAGACAGGAAGATCACTAGAGCCCATGGTCTTGAGGTTGCTGTGAGCTATGATGATACTACTGCACTTCAACCTATGCAATAGAGTGAGACTCTGTCTCAAAAAAAAAAAAGAAAAAAACTTGCTGATAACTTAGAAAAAAAGGCAGGTGCAAAGCTCTGTGGTTGCATGAGAGGGAGAGTGAGTGAGCAGCCAACTTGACCCCAGGGGGGATTCTCAAGGTTCACAATAGTAATAAGGATGTAGCTAATTATTGAAAGAGTTTTTCCAACCAGAAATGGGAGAGAAAGATTCATCATTTTTCAAACTATGAAAGGCCATGCTGTTTTCTGAGAATGGCAAATAATGTTGCATCAGCATCTTGCATCAGCAGCTGATGTTCAGAAGGCAAATTATAAAAAATGATGAATGATTTAAAAAGCCTATCAAGTTGAATTATTTTAGGAAATTGAGTTTCTTGTTAATTAACAAGACTCAGAACTCAATTGGATGTAAGGTATCAAAAAGCAGATCCCAAGATGACATGCAATTTTCAAGTTGAACAAGTGGGCAAATTACTGAATAGAAAAGTTCAGAGAGGGGAATATTAGAAGGAAAGCTAATCAGAGAGACAGAGAAAGTGAGATTATGAGTACACTTTTAGAAATATGTAATTTGAGGTACTTGTTCAGGATCTAAATTTAGAATGTCAAATAGAAATGGATAAAATGGGTATGGAATTCAAGAAAGATGTGTATTTTAGAGAAAAGACTTAGAATGAGGTGATATATATTGTAATTGAAACCACAGGAGTAATTGATATCAATAGAATATTTAGACTTGAAAAAAAAAAAGAAAGAAAATATTTGTGAAAGAACCTTGAGGAACACCAGCATTGAAGGAACAGTTAGAAGAAAAAGAGTCCCCAAAGTTAAACTGAGAAAAAGTGGCTAGAAAAGTAGCATGGTGAGGAAAATATACTAAGAAAGGGGATCACATCTCAGAGAGAGAGAGGGTGGTCCACAGAACTAAATATTTGGGGAAGAGTCAATGATAATCAGACAGGAAGTCTTTGTTGGCTGTGCCACTAATTAGAGTGGTGAGGGCAGGGGTCATGTTGCAGGAAGAGTGAAGATGAGGATGTAGAAACAGCAAATGAAAATAATGAAGAAGGGAGCAGCAGCTCCAGGGAACAGTTTTCTCAAGGTTGTGAGATATGAGTGTTTCAATGCAGAAAGTGAAAGTAGAACGAGAGCTTGAAGATACCTTTGCTTTGTGAGCAAGGTGTTTAATGTTTGTGATCCCAATGCTTTCATCTGTCATATATAAAACAGTGTCTACATCATGCCATCTGAGAATATAAGCCTTGTGGAGCTTGGCATATTGCCTGGCACATACTGACAACTTACTAATCCTGGCTAGTAAGAAATAGCAGAGGTAGTGGGACTGGAATAGGAGGAAAGGAGGGAAATGGGAATCTGAATCCACATCTATGTGGAGATTTGGCAACTGGACATCTGCAAAGTTTCAATCTCATAACCATTATTTCTCAGGCAAGAAGGCAGGATAGTGGACTCAGAGGTTTCAGACAAAGGAAAAGGGATTGTATTTCTCATATCTACAGAAAGGATGGGAAGAAATTAAAATTTATCATTGTCTTCTCTGAAACATGCATTAAAATAAATGCTTTATCCATATTATCTCATTTAGTCTCAAAATAAGGTATATATTATTCCCACTTCACAAATGAGCAAACTTGGACTTTTGTATTAGAATATTCTGTGCTGAAAATATCAAACAATGACTCAACATAGAAAATGTTTGCTTCTTTCTCTTAAAAACAGTCTAAGAGTGTGATGGGGCTGTTTTCCCACAGTCATTTAAGGATTCAAGCTGATAAAAATTGCTGCCACTCTTTGCAATATGGCTTCCAAGCTTGGCATAGTCGTCTCCAGACAAGTGGAAACTAGGAAGGAAGAGTTTTCATTTAAATCTTTTATGTTGTTTTTGCCTTTCTTTGTGGGCCAGGAAGATGGTATAGGCTAGCTTAGAAGGGACACCCCTAACTTCTATTTATGTTCTATTGACTAGAAATTATTCAAATGCCATAGCCAGAAATCTCTTCCAGCTTGTTGATTTGTTTGAGAAAGTTTAAGAACAGGGAAGAAGATCATGAGTTTATTTTAGAAATATTGCATCAAAGTTTATAAATTCAAATGGAATTTTGCACATAAAAGTAGAGGATAAGAGGAAATTTAAAGGAGTTTCAAGAAGGACATCAGTTGTAAAGTAAGATCCTCCAATAAGAAGCTGAGCAAAGAAATTTTAGATTTAAACCTAACCATCCAATATTTGGACTTAGCAGACATCTACAGAACATTTCATCCCAACAAAACTGAATACACATACTTCTCATAAGCCCACAGAACATACTCCAAAACCAATACCATCTGAGGTAACAAGTCTAACCTCAGTAAATTTAAAGGAATAGAAATTATTCCTTGCATCTTCTCTGACCACCATGGAATAAAAGTTGAACACAGTAACAACAGGAATATGCATACTCATACAAAAACATGGAAGTTAAATAACCTCACGCTGAATGATAGCTGGGTCAGAGATGAGATTAAGAGGGAAATTGTCAAATTTTTGGAAAAAAACAACAATGAAGACACAAATTATCAGAACTTCTGGGATACCGCAAAGGCAGTCCTAAGAGGGAACTTTATAGCACTGCAAGCCTTCCTCAAGAGAACGGAAAGAGAGGAACAACTTAATGGGACATCTCAAGCAACTGGAAAAGTAAGAACATTCCAACCCCAAACCCAGTAGAAGAAAAGAAATAACCAAAATTAGAGCAGCATTAAATGAAATTGAAAACAAAAGAATTATACAACAGATCAATAAATTCAAAAGTTGATTTTTTGAAAAGGTCTATAAAATAGATAAACCTTTGGCTAACCTAATTGGAAAAAAAAGAGTGAAATCTCTAATCTCATCAATCAGAAATGACAAAGACGAAATAACAACAGACTCCTCAGAAATTCAAAAAATCCTTAATAAATATTACAAGAAACTTTATTCTCAGAAATATGAAAATTTGAAGGAAATTGACCAATAGTTGGAAGCATGTCACCTTCCAAGACTTAGCCAGAATCAAGTGGAAATGTTGAACAGGCCTATATGAAGTTCTGAAATAGCACCAACCATATAAAATCTCCCTAAAAATAAAATCCCAGGACCAGATGGCTTCACCTCAGAATTCTACCAAACCTTTAAAGAGGAATTAGTACCTATATTACTCAACCTGTTCCAATACGTAGAAAAAGAAGGAAGACTACCCAACACGTTCTATGAAGCAAACATCACCCTGATCCCCAAATCAGGAAAAGACCCAACAAGAAAAGAAAATTATAGGCCAATATCACTAATGAATATAGATGCAAAAATATCCAACAAGATCCTAACAAACAGAATTCAGCAACATATCAAACAAATTATATATCATGAGCAAGTCGGTTTTATCCCAGGGTCTCAAGGCTGGTTCAATATACATAAATTTATAAGTATAATTCAGCACATAAACAAATTAAAAAACAAAGACCATATGATTCTCTCAATTGATGCAGAAAAAGCTTTTGATAGTATCCAGCATCCCTTCATGACCAGAACACTTAAGAAAATTGGTATACAAGAGACATTTCTTAAACTGATAGACGCCATCTACAGCAAATCCACAGCTAATATCGTATTGAATGGAGTTAAACTGAAATCATTTCCACTCAGATCAGGAACCAGACAAGGCTGCCCATTGCCTCCACTGCTCTTTAACATTGCAATGGAAGTTTTAGCCACTGCCATTAGGGAAGAAAAGGTGATCAAGCGTATCCATATAGTGTCAGAAGAGATCAAACTTTCACTCTTTGAAGATGATATGATTATATATGTGGAAAACACCAGGGATTCTACTACAAAACTCTTAGAAGTGATCAAGGAAAACAGCAGTGTCTCAGGTTACAAAATCAACATTCATAAATTGGTAGCCTTTATATATACCAACAATAGTCAAACTGAAAAAAACAGTTAAGGACTCTATTTAATTCACAGTAGTGCTAAAGAAGATGAAATATTTGGGAGTTTATCTAACAAAGGACGTGAAAGATCTCTATAAAGAGAATTATGAAACTATAAGAAAAGAAATGGTTGAAAATGTTAACAATTGAAAAAAACATACCATGCTCATGGCTGGGAAGAATCAACATTGTTAAAATGTCCATACAACCCAAAGCAATATACAATTTTATTGCAATCCCTATTAAAGCTCCACTGTCATACCTTAAAGATCTTGAAAAAATAATACTTCACTTTATATGGAATCAGAAAAAACCTCAAATAGCCAAGACATTACTTAGAAATAAAAACAAAGCAGGAGGAATCATGCTACCTGACCTCAGACTACACTATAAATCAACAGTGATCAAAACAGCATGGTACTGGCACAAAAAGAGAGAAGTAGATGTCTGGAATAGAATAGAGAACCAAGAGATGAATCTAGCTACTTACAGTTATTTGATCTTTGACAAGCCAATTAAAAACATTCAGTGGGGAAAAGATTCCCTATTTAAGAAATGGTGCTGGGTGAACCGGTTGGCAACCTATAGAAGACTGAAACTGGACCCACACCTTTCACCATTATCTAAGATAGATTCTTGCTGGATTAAAGATTTAAACTTAAGACATGAAACTATAAAAATACTAGAAGAGAGTGCAGGGAAAACCCTTGAAGAAATTGGTCTGGGCGAGCATTTTATGAGGAGGACCCTCCGGCAATTGACGCAGCTTCAAAAATACACTACTGGGACCTGATCAAACTAAAAACCTTCTTCACAGCCAAGAACACAGTAAGTAAAGCAAGCAGACAGCCCTCAGAATAAGAGAAGATATTTGCAGGTTATATCTCCGACAAAGGTTTAATAACCAGAATCTCCAGAGAACTCAAACGTATAAGCAAGAAAAGAACAAGTGATCCCATCTCAGGCAGGGCAAGGGACTTGAAGAGAAACTTCTCTGAAGAAGACAGGCACACGGCCTACAGACATATGAAAAAAGTCTCATCATCTTTAATCATCAGAGAAATGTAAATCAAAACTACTTTGAGATATCATCTAACTCCAGTAAGATTAGCCCATATCACAAAATCCCAAAACCAGAGATGTTGGCGTGGATGTGGAGAAAAGGGAACTCTTCTAC
>CAUYPK010007576.1:0-10307 GCA_963574355.1 Loris lydekkerianus | reverse complement strand
ACACTTTTGCTCAAGCTCTCCCCAATGCAGCTCAACTGAGCGCCAAGTCCAAGAACACCAAAAAAGTTCACAGGTAAGGCCTTTCCGGTTTGCAGTCTCACTGCTGCTTGTACTCACGGTTGCTGGCATGATTAGGTTGATCGAACACACGCAGCCACTTGTCAGTTTTCCACTGTTTTTGTCTTCCTCCTGGGGTCCAGAAGTCCCTTGTTGGCTCTCTGTATCCTCAAAGGGATGAACGTAGGCAGGTCCCACTGGCCAGAGATGTCTGGAGTCTTGTTTCCCCAGATTCACCAAGCCCAGTTACAGGGAAGCTGTTACTCAGCCGCCATCTTTAATCCACTCCCTCAAACTCTTGGTCTTAACTGATTCTCTTGCCTCAGCCTCCCAAGTAGCTTGGACTACAGGGGCCCGCCACAATGCCTGGCTATTTTTTGTTGCAATTGTCACTGTTGTTTAGCTGGCCCGAGCCAGTTTCGAACCTGCCAGCTCGGTCATGCAGCTGACGCCATAACCACTGTGCATGGTGATGATGAAGTGCTTATGCCATTCTGGCCTCTCCTCACTGACTCTAATAAGAGACTATAGCTTTGCACCAATCTATCCTTCAGGTTTAAATGTGTGGTAACAACTGAGAGTCATTGTGAAGACAAGTGAATCAAAGGACAATTTCTGAGATATATCCACATCTCTAGAGAGCTCACACTGCCTGGATTTATTCTTGCCAACTACAATTTTTAAAAGAAATGTCAATTATGTGAATACCAATGGACAATAAACATACCGTATATAGCCGAGTTTTTTCGGCACAAAATTTGTGCTGAAAAACCCAAACTCGGCACAAATTTTGTGCCAGAAAAAACTCGGCTTATACTCGAGTATATACGGTATGTATTCTTAGCACAGTAACCGAAGAACTACAAATTAAAATAATGAGAAACCATTTTTCAATCTGACAAAGATGTCATTTTCACATGGGAAAAATGCAGAATGGCATTACCAATTATGCAGGTGGTAACATATCTTTTTTGTAATCTGGCAATTATAAGACACCTAGAAACAATATTGGTAATTTAGTTTTTATAGATAATTAAAATGTACAGAGTTCTTTCAGGAAAAAAACTTACATGCAGAAAGTCTAAGAATTTGATTAGCATCTCAATTATAATATAATCAAAATAAAAATGTTACTGAACACCCACAATGAAATTAGACAGTTGCTAATCCAATAAACATACTCTGTGAGGAAAAAGAAGCACAAAGTCTTGAGTTGTTCACAGTCTACTGGAGGAGAAAGAGGAGGATGGAAACAATTAAAGCACAAGGAGTATTACGCTACAGGTTTGGAAAAAAATATTCGGAAAGCATCAAGGTGTATGGGACATAATGATAGGTCAAAGAGAAAATAATAGACATGCTGGTTTTTGAAGGCTGAAGATTTTATCAGGCTGAGAATAGGAAAAGTAAAGTGAATTATATACAGAAAATCTTATGTGGGCAAAAACACAGAAGATATTATGGTTATGGCTTTCTCATGGGGTCCATAATAGCATGTTTTATGAAGAACTAATGGGGCATGACATCAAAAAGCAGGCTGGGATCAGACAGTTACATGATAAATCTGTATTTCAGAAAGACTGGCAATAACATGCAAAAAACTAACAAAAAAAAAATGTTGAGAGATAATGGATCTCTCACATCTCTGCAGGACCTGGATCAGATTTCATTTTCAACTACTCTATCTTAAGGATGTTTATATAGCAAAAAATCTTAAAAGATGAAGACAACATTGCCCTCAGGGTAAAGGGTAGGCAGATTTCTCAGAACCCCTTTAAAAGACTGGAGTTTCTTTAGTTTGGAATTCCTTCACTGTAATGCAAACTCTGTGAGCACAGCTTCCACAGGGGCCCACCACCATGCTGCCCCTCAAGACTGCAAAGGCAAGTAGAACCAAGGGCATAATGAGGCGTTATGGTTCCTGCTGTGCCTGGAGATATGAATTCCTTTGTCTCTGAGCCAGGAAGTTCTTGTCTGTCAGCACATATGAGGCTGGCAGTCTAATTTGTTAGCATGCAAGTAGGGTAAAATCCAAGACATTTCACAGTTACAGACAAAAAGAAGAGAAGAACAGGCAGAACACAGACCAATTACCAGGCTATGTAGTGTTATAGGAGAAAGACAAAGATCTCAACCTTAAGAATTCTGAGGAAAGAAATAGAATGAAGAAACATTTTTTTGGAGGTAAAATTGACAAGAACTGGGACAGAGTACGTATGGGAAATGAGGGAAAGTGAAGGTTGAGAGTATAACGATAATGTCTCTAATGGGATGACTGATGGGATGGTTGTGTCATTAATGGAGACTGATAAAGTAAGAAGAGAGGAGCAATTGTAATATGAAAAACCAGAGAAAGGTGAGATGAACCTAAACATATGGAATTGTGAGGATACTCATATAGAGATACTCATATAGAGCAGTGATTTTCAACCAGTGTGCCGTGAGAGGATCTTAGATGTGCCATGAAAAAATTTAAAGATCATTTAATTAAATGATTTCTAAAAGAAGTTCGAAGCACAGTAAGAATCTTATTTTTTTACTTTTTTTTTTTTTTTTTTTTTTTTTTGATCAGCATAAGTTAAATGTGCCATGGAAGTGTAACTGGTAGTACAGGTATGCCATGAGATTAAAAACGTCAAAAAACACTCCTGTGGAGCTATCTACTGGAACTGGGAAGTAAGTGTTTATAGTCTCAGACAGAGGTCTGGAATAGAGAAACAGCAATTCTCAAAAGAGAATCTAAAGACCTTGGGAACTTGTCAGCGTGATACAGGATTCCACCACTCAGGGCTAGACAGGGAGCTCCCATTCTCTAGGCCCAGGTAATCTCAGAGGTCAGACCCCCATTTCCAGGCACAAGCAGACTGCCTTTTTTGGGACACACCCTCTGGGCTCTGATAAGATCATGAACAAAGCAGCGTGTGATGGTTTTGGGCATGGTTCTACCTTGGGTAGGAACACACATCATAATCCCTTTGCAGGGACAAAGACTGTAAAGGACTTGATAACCTGGCCCTAGTGAAGGAGGAACTATATTCATTCATTTGTTAATGCACTCACTAACTTTGAAAAGGTGTTTTTCCATCTACCAACTGCTGCCCACCCTTAAATATCTAGACCTAACAATCCTAGATAAAAGAGCCCACGTGGAGATTCCTGTGTGAGTTCTTTAGTTCTTTCCCCCTTCCAAAAGCTCTGGTGCTTTTTACTTCTGTATCCTTTCTAACTTCTAATAAAAGTCCTATCTTACCACTGATCTGTGGTCCGTGGGTTCATTCTTCGAATCCCTGAGACCAAGGACCTACTGAAGAGCAAAATTCTGGTATGAAGAGGATCCACATGGTAAACTCAATTTTCACAAAAATACTAAGATATTATTTGAATTTTTTCACTGTGCTGACATTTGCTTTCACACTACAAATTCAATGGTAGGTAAAACTGCTGGTACCTAAGGAATAATAAAGGCAACAAAATCAAGCTATACTAGCACTCACTGTATTTTTTACAACCCTGTGCTTGTATTGGATTAAATTTTTAAATTTTTAAATTTAATTTTTGAAGAAGCAGCAAAATTTGTTGATCTTTATTATATACTGAGCTTCAAATAAACATCTATTTAATATTCTGGGAGCGGCGCCTGTGGCTCAAAGGGATAGGGCACTGGTCCCGTATGCTGGAGGTGGCGGGTTCAAACCCAGCCCCAGCCCAAACCCCCGCCCCCCAAAAAGAAAGATTTATTTAATATTCTGTGTGAGAAAATGGAAGTATGAATGACCATGTTTTCTTGAGGAAAAGCACTTCTGCAGTTGAGTTTTTATAGTTGATTTCTACTATTAAGTTGTTTTAACAGCTTTATAGAGATCTGAATTACACAAAATTATCTCTACTTATTTCAGGTGTAAAATTCATCCTATGTATATAGTTGACATACAATTAATTTTTAATGAATCACTCCATTGCTGTCCTATGTAAGAAATCTGTCCACTTAATTCAGTTTTGTTTTACCCTCATACATCTGTTGTCAGCTTTTTCTTTAAGTATTTTTGTATCACTGTTATGGCAAATACTGCTTTTATTAAACTCCAATTTCAAATTTTTTGTTGTTTGCATAGTACACTTCACGTTTTAAATATTGATCTCATATTCTGCAACATTATTATTATTGAGAAAGAGTCTCACTCTTTTGCCCAGGCTAGAGTGCCATAGCATCAGCCTAGCTCACACATCAACTTTAAATCCGTGGGTTCAAGTGATCCTCCTGCCATAGCCTCCCAAGTAGCTGGGAATAAAGGCGCCTGCCACAATACCTGGTTAATTTTTCTACTTTTAGTACAGTTGGGGTCTTGCTTAGGTTGGTCTCAAACTGCTAAGCTCAAGGGATCCTCCCACCTTGGCTTCCAAGAATGCTAGGATTATAGGCGTGAGCCACCGCTCCTGGCCTCAATTGTTAATTTTAATACATTTTTGCAGGTTTTATGGGACAATGTACATAGATAATCATGTCCTTGAAGAATAATGACAGTTACTTTTACTTTTTTAATCTATGTGCTTTTCTTTTTCTTGACTGATGTCACTGGCTAAAATCGAGTACAATGTTGAATGTAAGTGGAAGTAGATAACTTTGTTTGTTAATGGAATATACTGAGTACTGAAATATATCCTTGTCTTATTCCTGATCTTAGTGAGAAAGCATTCAGTCTCTCACCAGTAAATTTGTTATCCATTGGTTCTTTACAGATGCTAATTATTAGGTTGAGGATGTTCTCTATTCCCAGTTTGCAGAGTGATTTTAGAAGGAATGGATGTTGAATTTCATAAAATGCTTTTTCAGCATCTTAAGAGATAAACAGAGGACTTTTCTTTAATCCTTATTTCAAGTGAAGGTAAAACTATTACTTTTTACACCATCTTGTTAAAAAGTGGGAGCCATGTCAGTTGTGGCACATGCCTGTAATCCTAGCCCTCTGGAGGCTGAGTGGGAAGACTGCTTGAGCTCGAATGGTGGAGATCAGCTTGAGCAAGAGTAAGACCCCGTCTCTAAATATAGCCAGGCATTATGGTGGGCACCTGTAGTCCCATTTACTGAGGAGGCTGAGTTAAGAGGATCACTTGAGCCCAAGAGTCTGAGGTTGCTATGATCTATGATGCCACACCACTCTACCGAGGGCAACAAAGTGAGAGTCTGTCTCAAAAAAAATAAATAAATAAAAATAAGGGAGCCCTAAATTCCCTTAGTTTTAATGAATGAAAAATTTACTTGGTGAACACAATCAAACTATGCAAATACATATACATGTATATTTGTTAAACAATTCTTCTAACTCTTTATTAAAGAATTAGCAGACTCCAGATAAAATGGTTAATCAGTCTAAATAGCTATTAATCTTGATAGCAAAGTATAGCACTATGGTCCAATATACTGTGTTATGACCAGTAATAATATTTCAGATAGAAATTTGAAGTAGACTGACAGAGCTAGAAAGAATAAATATGAAGCCCACTAAAACAGTAACATTTAGTATGGTTATATCACAAGTATTTGATGTGTGACATTATTAAGAGAATGACACATATACATGTTCATATGAAAAGAAATTCAGAAACATTAAGTTAAAAAAAAATTCAAAAGCCAGCTAGGCTAGGGCTTTACCAAAGTATAGAAGATCTTGTTTGGAGTTCTAAAGTTTTAAGAAATTGACACAAACAGTGAATTAGTTAATACAGAATCATTGCTTCTGGATAAAATGTAAGGTTAGGTTCCTGTAATCCTTCCACCGCACTTTTGCCAACCAATCTACACCAATATGTAACTTTTAAAAACTTATGTTTCTCTTTATAGATACCTTATTTTATTTATTTATATATATATATTTACCAATATTTAACCTTTTATACAAGTACTGACAACTTCATATTTTATTCTTTAACATTGAACTCACCTTCAACAGCACTGTTTTAACTCATGCCTGAATAAAGTTTGCCTATCATGGATATTTACTCTGCAGGTCATATCACAGTTATTTTGTGCCCAAAAAAATTAGACATATATCAGCACTTTGTTTGAGGGTCATTTTAAACAGAAAAATCACCAAAAAAGAGAAAAACATGTGAAGAACATAGCACTAAACATACATCGAAAAATACGCTGTTTTAGCTAAAATAAGAAGGCAAAAAGTGGCCTTCCTTAACCTCAGGTAGGAAGGTGCATACAAGGCGAACCAAACTTTCTGTCGTTCTGTGAATGACTGCCAAAGCACTGTGAGTGCTGGTCTTGAATTTACAAGAAAAATTTAGTAAGTAGGTAAACTCTCAAACACAAAACCTACAAATAACAAGGATCAGCTGTACATATAAAGGGATCCACCAGGGCCTTTATCAGAACCACTGGTTCTTAACCATTTTTTGAGTTTTAGATTCTTTTGGGACTATGACAAAAGTTATGCATCTCCGGGAAAAAATGCACACATTTTAAAAAAAAGATAATTTCAGTACATTTATGGAACTCCTTAAGTCCATTCCATTGATAATCCGTGAACCATACTTTTAAAATGCCTGCTCCAAAGGTTTTAGGCAAAAAATTTGTAAAGCTTTCTGTGGTGACCATTTTAGATTTAAACCACTGGTAAATTCTTTACGTTCAAAAACAGTCATCGCTATACATTTTCTGAATGTGTACTGCAATAATAAGGGTTTACCACCTAAATAAAAGGTGTAGTTTATAAAGGAAAAGATGCATTTTCAGTTTTCATGCTTTCTGCCTTTCCTTTTTTTATTTTACAGAGTACTATTTTAAAGAATTTACAGAACATAAGAGAAAAGCAAGATATGCATTAATTTAGAGAGCTCTTCTTGCTTCTTAAAATGCTCCAACTTTGATACATGAACATGAAAAATGTGGGGTTTTACAGCATGTTGATATTTATATCAGCTTTAAAATTTCATTTGGTTCTCTACATATAAAATTTCTTAAAATGTTCATTACAATCCAGTATCTCATTAGTCTCAAAGACAAATTTCTTGAAAGACTGCTAAAAAAACTTTATTATCAGTTTTGCAACTGACACATTAACCTGCCAATTATTTGGGAAGTGGTAAGAAGAAAGAAAAAAAAAAAGAAAAAAAAATTTTTTTTTAAAGAAAAAGTAACATAGAGTCACTCCCTACAAAGATCCAGCAACAATAGAGTGATCCTGCTGGGGTCTAATCTTGGAAAGACACCTTCCCAACTCTGAGGAAGGCCAGAGGCAACGGTGAAAAACAATCATGAGATGAAATCAAAAGAAAAACTGTGGCAATATGAATAATCAGAGTAGATCCACTCCCCAAGGATCAATGGAACAGACACAGCACAAAATCCAATGCACAAACGAATAGCTGAGATGTCAGAAATCGAATCCAGGATCTGGAGAGCAAATAAGATCAAATTAGAATTCCAAGCAGTAACCCAAAAGATATCTCAAGAATTCAACCAATTCAAAGACCAAATGACCGATGATTTTGACACATAGAGACAAGAAGTTGCAGCCCTCAAAGATCTGAAAAACACAGCAGAATCCCTTAGTAACAGAATGGAGCAAGCACAAGAAAGGATTTCTGACATTAAAGACAAAGCTTTCGAACGCTCCCAAACTCTCAAAGAGGAAGAGAAATGGAGGGCAAAAACAGATCACTCTCTCAGAGAGCTCTGGGATAACTCGAAGAAAACCAATATTTGTCTTATAGGGATCCTTGAAAGCGACGAAGTAGCTAAACAAGGCACACAGTATCTTCTCCATGAGATTAGAAGGAGAACTTTACAGACTTGCCAAGAGATTCTGAAATTCTAGAATAACTGCAGATCTCTCTGCTGAAACCTTTCAAGCTAGAAGAGGATGGTAATCGACTTTTAATCTCCTAAAACAAAATAACTTTCAACCTAGGATCCTGTACCAAGCTAAACTGAGTTTCATTCATGACAAAGAAATTAAATACTTCAATGACATTTACATGTTGAAGAAATTTCTGATAACTAAACCAGCTCTCCAGGATATTCTCAGACCTATCATCCATAAAGACCAGGGTAATCCTCCACCACAAAAGTAAACCCACTCAGAAAATTTTGATCAAATTCCAACTTCCGCAGTCACAAAAGGATTAAAAATGGCGACCAGACTCTCGAAAGACTTATCAATATTCTCAATTAATGTGAATGGTTTAAATTGTCCTCTAAAGAGGCACAGGTTGGCTGACTGGATCCAAAAATTCAAGCCAAATATCTGCTGCATCCAAGAATCGCATCTTACATTAAAAGACAAATATAGACTCAAGGTGAAGGGATGGTCATCTCCACTCTAGGCAAATGGAAAGCAGAAAAAAGGAGGCGTTGCAATCTTATTCATAGATGCAATAGGCTTTAAAGCAACCGAAATAAAGAATAAGGACAGACACTTCATATTTGTTAAAGGTAATACTCAATACGATGAGATTTCAATTATTAATATTTATGCACCAAACCAGAACACACCTCAATTTATAAGAGAAACTAACAGACACGAGCAACTTGATTTCCTCCAGTTCCACAGCAGTTGGAGATATTAACTCCCCTTTAGTAGTGCTGGATAGATCCTCCAAAAAGAAGCTAAACAAAGAAATTTTAGATTTAAACTTAACCATTCAACATGTGGACTTAACAGATAGCCACTGACCACTTTATCCCAACAAAACTGAATACACATTCTTCTCATCAGCCCACAGAACATACTCCAAAATCAACCACATCCTAGGCCACAAATCTAACACAAGCAAATTTTAAAAAACAGAAAATAATCCTTGCATCTTCTCAGACCATTATGGAATACAAGTTGAACTCAATAACAACAGGAACATGCATACCCATACAAAAACATGGAAGCTAAACAACCTTATGCTGAAGGATACATGGGTTATAGACGAGATAAATGAAATCACCAAATTTCTGGAACAAAACAACAATCAAGACACAAATTACCAGAACCTCTGGGATACTGCAAAGGCAGTCCTAAGAGGGAAATTTATAGCACTTTAAGCCTTCTTCAAGAAAACGGAAAGAAAGGAAGTTAATAACTTAACACAACTTAGTCGGGAAAAGGGTAAACGCGTATTTTACATGCTACTACTAAATATTATGTATATGATGTATAATAAATAAATAAAGGACTAATTTTGATGTAAGACACCGAAAGTTTCATTAAAAAATACCCAATAGGTCAAAAGATATCTCAATTTTATGCAAAGCCTAATCTGACGCTAAAATGTATAAAAAATGCCCACTTTCTTATGCAATTTTGTGCGAAAATGACCTACATACAATGTGTTAATGGGACACCTCAAGCAACTGGACAAGGAACAACACTCCAACCCCAAACCCAGCAGAAGAAAACAAATGACCAAAATCAGAGAAGAATTAAATGAAATTGAAAACAAAAGAATTATACAACAGATCAATAAATCCAAAAGTTGGTTTTTTAAAAAGATCAATAAAATAGATAAACCTTTGGCCAAGCTAACCAGAAAAAAAAGAGTAAAATCTCTAATTTCATCAATCAGAAACAGTAACGATGAAGTAACAGACCCTTCAGAAATTCAAAAAATCCTTAATGAATACTATAAGAAACTCTACTCTCAGAAATATGAAAATCTGAAAGAAATCGACCAATACCTGTAAGTACGCCACCTACCAAGACTGAGCCAGAATGAAGTGGAAATGTTGAACAGGCCTATATCAAGTTCTGAAATAGCATCAACTATATAAAATCTCCCTAAAAAGAAAAGCCCAGGACCAGATGGCTTCACGTCAGAATTCTACCAAACCTTTAAAGAAGAACTAGTACCTATATTACTAAACATCTTCCAAAATATAGAAAAAGAAGGAATATTACCCAACACATTCTATGAAGCAAACATCACCTTGATCCCCAGACCAGTGAAAGACCCAACAAGAAAAGAAAATTATAGACCAATATCACTAATGAATATAGATGCTAAAATACTCAATAAGATCCTAACAAACAGAATCCAACAACACATCGAAAAAAATTATACACCATGACCAAGTAGGATTTATCCGAGGGTCTCAAGGCTGGTTCAATATACGTAAATCTATAAATGTAATTCAGCACATAAACAAACTAAAAAATAAGGACCCTATGATTCTTTCGATTGATACAGAAAAAGCTTTTGATAATACCCAGCATCCTTCATCATCAGAACACTTAAGAAAATTGGTATAGAAG